>MU005583.1:669707-802642 GCA_010405425.1 Lentithecium fluviatile CBS 122367
AAGCCGCCCCCTCGATCAACTCTCAAGAATCAATGCAGTTCCTCAAGCTTCCACAATACGTGACATATTATCTATGTCCAAGGTCTCGGCTTTGACCTTTTCTACAACCGTCTGCAAATAAGGTTTTCTTATATATTCTCCCCCCCAATCCGCAACAAAACCGGTGTTTGGAATGCGTCTCCCCGTTGTCACGCATATCAAAATCATGGTACAAAAGCAGCCATACAGATTCCTCATGGCGGGCACTGGTTTCGAAAAACAAATCGCGTTGGTCCCATGCTCTCGTGCTTGTTCTTCGAAAACATTTACTAGTGGAGTCATGTGGGTGCGCGATCTGCGTCAAAAGCGACCTATTGTTGGTCGATGGCTTATTGGGGCTTGCTGGATTCGGTGAGTGAGCCGGCTTGGGAGGGAGAAAGATTGAAGTGTAGAGTGATAATTATTGGTACCTATGGTAGCGGTGATGATACTCATCAGCCCCAACTATAAGTACTGCCATCATCGAGTCTGCGGTCGGTAGGCGCATCTATGCCATCTAAACCATTCCCATCCAATGAGATCCGTAGAAACTCCTTCCCCATACTCCATCCAACCCCAAGCTAATTATTCCTCTTGCTCCTCTTCTTCTTCCCCCCTCCCTCGCCACCCTGCTCATCCTCACTAGCCTTCTTCCCATTCGCATTCACCAAGCCATCACCCTCTCCCACCTCTGTAACTGTATCTTCCTGCTCCACCTCCTTAACGAGCAACCGTTCAAGCGCGTCATTAAATCTCTCCAGTTGCGCAATCTCGCCAATCTTAACACGCATATAATCAAATGAGATGGCCACCTTCATATCCTTCGCCCTGACCTTGATAATGCGCTCATAATCATGTGTGGAGGATTGATGATGATGGAGGGTCGGGCGCGCATGCACATTGTCCGATGGTAGAGCGGGAGCGGTAGCAGCGGCATCGGCTGGCGCACCGACATCGTCGTCTTCTAACTCGCCTTCTTGCTGGACGTCTTCCATAGCATTCGGGTCAAGGAGGTCGTCTTCTTGTTCGCCGTCTTGCACTGTTTGAAGGACGGGGATCTTCTGGTAGCGCTGGCTGAAATGCGTCAGCACCACGGCTTTCGCATCCATGGATGCACCGATGCCCAAAGCTTCTGAGGTAGTGGAGTGTTTCTTCGCTCTGGCATCTCCCACGAGCTCGTCATCGAAGGTAGCTTCATGAATCAAGACGGTGCTGTCGCGTCCGATGGTTGCGAAGTCTTTGCTTGGCCGGCAGTCGCCAGAGTATGACACCTTCAGTGGCTTTACGTTGTCCGGATCGGTCGCGGAGCGGGGGAATGTCAGCGAAACAGCCATGGCACCGTGGCAATGGCGGACCGAACACGCCTGGATATCGGTCAGGCCAAGTATGGGTTCGTAATCTTCTTCTTTCAGCACATAGCCATCGTTCATGTTGGCGGATGTATAGCCGCTAGCAATAGAGAGCGTTAGTCTTGAACCGGTTTCGCAGCGAGCTTCGACAGGTGTGATCTGGAAAGGGAGGATACGACTGAAGCCAAAATCTTCAACGGATGAGTATTCTGCCAGCCACTTGAGCATGCCATCGTGGGAAATGACCGAGAGACCGAATGTGGAGGTTTTGTCCACCAAAGAAGAATCTGGTGATGGTCGCTCATCCGTGGGAACACCGTTATGCACAAGTTTGTACCAAGCCTTGATCACCCCCGTCGTTCCAAGATGATGATCCGCATGCAAATGGCTTATCCATAGCACGCGCAGATGTTTGATGACTTCGACAAGTTCTTTAGGAGGGAAGACTCTCTGCAGCTGTCCAAGCGTGTTCTCGCCACAGTCAAACAGGTAGTTTCCGATACCTGGCACTCTTAGAAGAGTGGCAGATACATTCCGGTACTTTGATGGCAGAGCTGAGCCCGTTCCTAGGGTGATTACTTCCGTGTCTGGTCGTGCGAGCAGTTCTCGCCATGCTTGTAATGCCTTGTGGTCATTCTGAATCCCCTCCTGAGCGGCCTTCGCAAGCGCGATAATCTCTGGATCCATCTCGGCCTTTACAGCATCAAGGTCCGCTGGAGGCGAAATGTTATTCGTCTTCCGAGCGAAGTTCGGCATGAGGATATACCCCAGACCGCGATCTGCGACTAGTGTTTTAGGCAGATCGCTTTTTCGACCGGTTGATTCAAGACCACATAGACTCGGCTGCGGAAGGGTACTGTTGTCATGGAAAGGTATGTTGTACCGAGCAGGATCGATTTGTCCCAATCGCGCCGTCTGTGCTGCCACAGAAGAAAGCGCCAAGCTATTGGGGCAATCATCGACCGAGGAAATGACATGCTCAGCCATGTCCAGACTCTGCATGCACTCCAGCAACTTGGGATGACCGGAAATACCGGGACCCAGGATCCAGAAGACCACCTTGACGCCCTTCATGATTGCTTCAGACTGGAGTTCTTCCCGCTTATTTAGCGAATCGAGATACTCCACGGAGGGGATGTCTAAAATCGCCATACCTTGGCCCAATCTATCGGGTCCAAGTACCATGTCTGGAGTGATAGTTTCACCCTTGTCATTCTGGATAGAATGGCCGTCTGCCAGTTGGCGAAACAGTGGACCCGGCTTGATCCCTAGCTCTTTTGCGCGCTTAGGGTTGAACGCACCCCGTGCATCATGCGCACGCACAATATACGATACCGACTCTGGAGTGGGTTGCGTGGGTGGAAGGGCGAGAACCTTCGCCCCTGGCCACGGTGCGCGCGTCAACACCTTGATGTCGGGAAGGAACTGTGTACCACCGGGCTTGGGGCCAACATAAGGCTCTATACGACGGGTCTCGGGGTTCCGGACGAACATTGGAGTCGACATTTCTACCTCGGAGATGTGTCGTTCAACCAGAGTGTCAAAACTCCAATCCGAGTTGAACATGTGTCCGAGCACTGCAGAGCGTATGCGCTCATACCGCGATTCCCTCTCTTCTGCGCTCTCACCTTCAGGTGCTTGATGCTCCTCGAAATGGTTTCCAAAGGACTCGTATTGAGCTTGTTTCGAGGCGAGGATCTCCTCCTCCTTCAAATCCCGCTCTTTCGGCGTAGGCATTAGAGGAAGAGCCCAGACTTTGATATAGTTGTCCTGCCATGCTGGTAGAATCTCGCCCTTCTCGTTCTTCTCTGGCGGCACATCTTTGTACTCGGTCGCACTAAGAGGCACACCCTTCCTGAATATATATCGCCGACACGTGGCCAGGGTGTGCTTCAAGTTGGGTGCCCCATATACATGCAACTTCGGGGGCGGGGGTGGATCACGCTTAGGCGCCTTGCCATTCCGCCAAACATCTATGGAATTCGTATACGCCGTTGACGCGGAATCGGCGAGGGTCAAGGCCATACCCACGAGCCCGCCAATATTGGCCCACTCTATCCGTCCCGTGATGAAGAAGTCCTGCACCTTGGTCATCCGCGTCCCCATTTGCGCCATCGCGCGTTGTGTGCCTTCTGCATGGCTGCCGAAGATGTAGTGCTGCTTCTGTGTGTGAAGTATGAGCGTCGTGCCGGGTGTGTCGGCCGTGGGCGCGGTGATGAGCTGGACGGACTGGCTCATTGTTGCGCGGGGGTTGAAGACTATGTTGTGTGTGTTGACTGGAGAGGCTCGCGACCTATCGAAGTAGGATGGTATGAGAAGAGGGTATCCGAGGGGGGTTCGGCATTGGGGTGGGCTCGACTTCGGCGCGGGAGGAGCGGGCGATTCGCTGGGAACTTGGTCGGCTTCGTTGTTTGGGGCGTAGAGCGGCGGTTGCGCACCGTCAATTGGAGGACCAACAGGCCGGTCCGGCGAGTATGAGACACTCTTCTCGGGTCGTAGCGCAAACTCTTTCAATCCCGCCAAAAGGTCCTTGAGCAAAGGTGAGCCAAGCGCAGTAGACGTACCAAAAATGCGGCAGGAGCGGAGTGAAGGGGTTGTGGCAGTCGTGAAGCGCCCCGCAACAATTAATGCGGGCGCCAACGTGACGGTGCTTCAAGGAGCGACAGGAAGAGAATATATACAGACGGCCGAGAATTACATATGTAGGCTGCGAAGATGAGTCGAATCGCGTCACTTTTCAAAGACCGGCGAAACAATCCTCCGATGCCTTGGCGGGTCACGATGATTCACTCGACTGGGACGGAACTGGAGCGGGCGCATTCCTGTACAGCTGTTTCACGACATCACGCCATGAATGATGCGAATAGCAGCGGGTCCATCGCCAGAATCAAGTGCAAAAGTATACTGTTACGTGTTCATTCTAGCTACAGCAGTCCCATAGGACATACATTGCACACAGCAGTGCGAATATCTCCCAAACACAATATACACGAAATAGCTAAGTAGCCCACAATATATAGAGTAACACCATCCCAAGCTGAAGCCTCGCGGCCAGTCTAACATAGGAAATCGTGAGTCATACACAGTAATCTGAAATAGGTGCCTCGCGGCAACGTGGGGATGACAGCCAGAGTGGTGGTTGCTTTTAGGAATCTTGAGAACATGGCCGAAAGGGGAGAAGCAAATCCCGAGTCTGGTGGGACTGGGAGCCTGAAGCGCTGAGCCTAGGAGAGGCCTCAGGAGGTAAGAACGCGCGTGGCATCGACGACGTTCATGAGTCGAGGTGCGAGGTCAAGGCCTCAATCCTCTCGCAAATCCTCTCCATCTTCGCACACTGCTTCTCGAAACGCGCCATCAGACGCTCGTCGGCAGCCTCGTCGGAGATGAAGAGCTCGAAATGGGCGAATGCCTTCTCGGGGTTTGCAGCACCGAACAGAGACTCGTGGTGCTCAAAGGGAGAGACGGAAGCAGCGGCAGAAGGAGCGGGCGATGTGCGGTAGAGATCAAACTCAGGGTCGTCATCCTCCTCCTCAACCTCGGAAAAGGCAGGCGCCGACTCAACGGGACGCTCGATGACAGGGAAGTCGGGCTTGACTGACTCGATGGGCGAGTCATCTTCAGCGGCGAAGATAGAGCTGAAGCCCTTGCCGGAGAGAGCCTCAGTATCAATGGGGTTGACGGGGCCCTCCGGAAGTTCGGTGACGGCGAAGACTTGCGGCTGCTGGAAGTTAAACGAGCCCATGTTGTTGCTGTTCACACCCCAGTTGTTGGAGTTAAGGTTGAGCATCGAGATGTCGAGAGGGGTCTCGGGGATCAGAGTCATGCCGATCTGGGGGTTGTTGGGCTGCGAGGACATGCCACCAAACTGCTGGTTCTGGTAGGGGTTGAGGTCCTTGCGAACCGGGGTAGGGGTCGGAGTGGTGGATGCCGATGAAAGCGTAGGCATAACGGGCTTGGTGTCGAGGCCCTCCTCGCGAGAGAGTTCCTCGAGGAATGGAGTAAAGGCCTGGTGGCGGAGAAGGCGCTCGATGAAAGCCCTTGAGCGGGCATTCTCCTCCATGAGGGCACGGTTCTGAGTGCGGAGCTCGTTGGCCTCGTTAGTCTTCATGGCGACCTCGCCTTCAAGCTGGCCAATGTATTCTGTGGCAATGTTAGCGAATGATATTAAGGTGGTCTGTGGTGGTCCTTACCCTTCCTCCTCGAGCGGAAGGCACGAGCGGAGACCTTGTTGCGAAGCTGGCGACGCTCCTTGGAGCTAAGCTTCTTGCCCTCCTCGGATGCAAGCAGCCTCTCATCTTCGTCCATCTCGTCTTCGTCCTTCTTGGCGCGGATGATGTGAGGCAAGAGGTTGCCCTGCTCAGCAGCAGCCATGGCGCTGTTCTGGCTCTGTTGGCGGATCTGGTTCACGACGCGAGCGATCGTCTCCTCGGTCTGGGCTTCGCTCAAGGGGCTGGCACTGCTATTCCTGTTGTGCGGGCGCTTCTGCTGCTGCTGGCTGGCCTGTTGTTGCCTCTGCTGCTGCAACTGTTGCTGTCGCTGTTGTTGAGCCTGTGCCTGGGCCTTGGCGAGCGCGGCCTGCTGCTGATGCATACCAGGCCACACTCTGACGTTTTGGACCTCCTCTTGCGTAATGGCGCTCGGATCCACGAAGTCGTCTGACTGTGTCGCGTCGTTCGAGGGGTAGAAATAGGCGGGTTGCGACATCGTCATGTCCACGTCCATCCCAATCCCGCTGTTCCAACCACTCATCATCGATGAATCACCCATCAGACTCATCTCATCAAGGCCAGTCGACGAGTACATGGAGTAGCCGGAGCTGTACGAAGGGTTGATGCCGGCAATGGAGCCGGACGGCAGCCCAGTCTGCTGCTTGAACCGTTCATACTCGTGGCTGGGTTTCGCAGGGGTCTGGAGGTCATCTCCGTCGAGTACAGTTGTGGTAGGGCTGGTTATTGTCGATGCCGACGGTTGTCGCGAGACGGCGGTAGGAGTGGGCGAGGGAAGTTGGCTAAAGTCGAAGAATGAGTCCGCGTCGGGATCCATACACTGGTTGTTGAAAGAGGGCGGCATTGTCATCGCCGGATGGACAGCTGTCGCCATTGGAGAGGTTGCCTGACGAAGATCCCGGTGTTGGTGGGTGGAAAAGGTGGGAAGAAGAGGGCTCCTCAGGCGTCGAGGTGTTGTTGCGAGGTGTTCGTGTAAGAGACGGGCCTGGGCGACAAAAGCAGGTTAGGCGCTAGAAAGCCGCGTCAGCTCGAGGCTCGCTTCTTTTTCCGATTCGATCCGCTGGCAGTGGCTTGGCCGAGGATCGCGTTCGCAGTAAGTGTCGACGAAGAGTCGTCCTTGGGAGTGATCAAAGTCGAAGAGGTGTTTGTATGGGTGAGTGAGCGAGTGTCGTGAGGGTGAGGCGAAGATGAAGAATGAAGATCGCACAGTCGGTGGGCGCAGGAGGTCTTTTGCTTCGGCGGCGTTTCAGAGGAGGCTATGCTATCCTAACCCCAAATTTGGAACCCAGCATGGGGCCGCCGCTCGTACACAAGCCACCCACGGCCTTGTTCCCACTCTCGGCTTCTCCTGATTGTCAGGATATCCTCTTCGGGTTGGGTCCTCTGGCATGCAATCGAAGTTTACCGGAGTAATTTATGGTAATTTATTCCCTTCATTCATGCCTCAATTTTCGGTCGAGCGTCCAGACGGCATCATCTGCGCCGTCTCAACATGCATTCAGTGCGATGTCTTCCATCGCGAGGCCAGACAGGACTCACAAGAGCGCCAACAGTTGGCGCTTCATGGCAATAGCGACTCCCAAGCGTAGGCACGAAGCATTACGCATGCTTGCAGCATCGGCGAGCAAAGCGCCCGAACCCGATGGCCTTGGTACGACCGTTACTGGAATGATGCTCAACCCACCAACCACAAGGCCTCCACACAAGGGAGGCTGTGCAGGCGCTGAACACCCAACTGAGGAACAGCTTGCGAAGGCTACCGACGTTCGTCCGCAAAGAAGGCTTCGGGGCGCCCTCTTCGACTTGCCAGCTGAACTGATCAACGGCCGCAGGGCCGTGAGCGTTGCTCGTTGCGGCAATTGTTCGCACCATGGTGCAGCTTTTGGCGAGCAGGGCTCTGAGGGATTATGGAATCTTCGGAGGAGCAGTGCATCGCACCCTCTCACCTCAGCCTGCCGACCTGCGCGGGAGAAGGTTGAAGCGGAGTTGTGTTGTTGTTCTTGCGCCGGTGGGGAGATGAGATACGATATCCGAGATGTCCGTCGGGCGAGCGATACGGTCGCACACGCGAGGTCATCGCATCCCCACCATCACCGTCAATATGATCTGCAACCTCTCGAAATCAAACAACTCATCTCTTCTCATTTTCCTGTTGTCACGATTTATTTCTTACAAAACCGTTCCTCCGTTACACGCACCCCGTCTCAAAGTCCCTCGCCCATCTCCCAGTCCTATCTCCCCGTCACCTTAGGCGTCGGAGGTCATGAAACACGCCCTCAACATCCCCACCCTCGACCAGTCGTCCGTCACAACCTGTCCCAGCAGCCCCCTAGCGCCCATCACCGGGTGGTCCCAGACGCTTAAGCGGCTCATCTGCCCTCGGCGGTATTGCACCGCTAGGCGCACCACACTGGACCCACAGCCACGAGTGTAGCTGCCAAATGATGCGCATGGCCAGCGCTCCGTGGTGTTTCGTGCATGGCAAGCAGAAGCCAACGATGCCCTTTCTTCTGAGAGGGCAGGCCACGCCGATGCCGATGATGCCCCGCTCCACACCGAAGCCGTGGGATCTGCCGGCGTGCTTCCGATGCGCGAATGGGATATCGTCGCCGGCTGTGACTACCGAATTGCTCGAAGGCTGGCTGCGCCACTTGTGAACTGTCACCGTCTGTCAGCTCCTAGGGCCTGTAGAGCCTCCACAGCTTTTCACCATGCTTGTTGATCCTGCGGTACTTTTTGTCAATGCCTTGGGTTCTGCAAACGGGCAAGAAGACTGCGGAGGAGGCGCGGTCAACTGGTATCACTCATGTTTATTACTTCTTTAGGCAATTTGCCTTCCTTGTAGTGAGGGTCACAGGTAAGATTTTGGTGTACCACTAGGCCTTCGTCCTGAAGCCAATACCTCCGGTGACAGTTTTTCGTCAACATCTTCCTCATTGCTTTCAGCTCGGCCAACCTTCACCTAATCGTGTTGCTTACACTTCTGTTGCCATCGCGCAGCTCAGCCTGCTATCACAGTACGTACATCGCAGACAACCTTCGTACGAACTTGAGCTGCGCCTGGATACACCCCGACACGACTCCCACACCAGCTCCATCATCCACCTCGCTCATCCGGCTAACATCTCCAATCGACCAATTCTTCGACCGATCAAGCACGATAGCCGATGGGGCCAGTGGGCGCCTCGCCGATTCTGCACGCATCCCAGACGTGTAGAGACCTCTAAGAGAAACCCTCAAAGCCGCGCTGAAACGACCGACTTCGGGGCGCTAATAGAACTCTTCCGCGCGCATCGATTCACGACCCTCACGGCGGTAGAAACACTCCCGGCCCTTGACCAGCGCTCCAAAGCTTGAGCGTCTCAAGAGGGTGGTAGCTTTTGCGCGAGGAAGGAGTGGCCGAGATGAAAACTAGGTGAGTGCAGATCCAGAAGCCCAGCGAAGCGTTCTCGAACTCGCCTGTTAGGAGATGGAGTGCAGCAAGTTTGCGCACGACCTTCCCCACCGTACACCGTACGAACTCTCACCTCGGCCGAGCAAAATGCGTTACCGTTCTATTTCCATTCCAGAAGCTTTCCTAATTCTCCTCCGACGGCAATGCTGCAATGCGCCGAAGCCGGGAGGACCCACGGAAAATGCCGCACCAGCACCTAGCCACCGAGAAAACCACCGAACGGGACTTTCCACACATCGCACTCGGGCCTCGCATCGCGCTGCCCCTATCTATCCAGACAACCATCCACCTCGGGCCCAGCGCCCGCGTGCTCGGGGCTCTCCTTAACCAAAGTCCTTCTGATCCCTGAACCAGAACCTCATGCCTCACGCCTCACACTCGCACTCGGACCATCACGCACCCCTATCCAGAAGACCATCCATGCTCCACTTCATGCCACTCTGCTTTGACTCGCTCGCCACGGCTCCTTTGCGCCTCAATTCTCCCCCTACCTTCTAACTAACCCAGATTGGCGAACTTCCCCATATAAACACCCGAGGAACAACGATGCGAACAGCGCCACCACGGCGATGATGTGGCACGCCGTTGTGGCGCCTCTCGGCCCCTCCTGCTCCCCTAGGTGTACCCCCTCCTTCCCCAAAAGAAGCAGTATCTCCATCGCAAAGTCTCCTATCAGCCCACTGATAACGAAGCCAGGATAGCAGGGGAGGAGAAGAGCGTAAGGGGGAGAGGGAGGGTGCGTACGTATGTTCAGCTGAGCAAGGGACAACGACGTGACATGAGTGACGTGACGTGGACCCCAGGGCAGACAGTACCTACACCTGCTTGTTCAACAGGACTTGGAGCCCTGTGCAAACGGGGTGCGCTCATAGGTATCGGGTGAGCGAGGGAAGACGTCCAAAGCCCAATGCCCATGGCAGCCGTCGCTGTAACCACCGTCGCCCCAGGACCGCGAGACCTCACTATCCACTGTGGTAACCCCACAGCGCCTAGCCGGAAGTCTGTTTCAATTCCATCGCGATGATTCCTGCTTACTCGATCCCCTTTCGCACTCTCACTGGGGCGTCCAACAGCATACTCTAGTCGGCTAGCAGAAGAACATCGCAAGCGGCCTGGCGGTGATTCAAAGGTAGGCAAAGCCTCTGCGTTCGGAACTCAGCATATCTTGCTGCGAACTAGAGTTTACACATTCTGCACCTTGCCAACTTCCATCGTAGTAATCAGCTAGAGATGTGTTCAGAGATGGAACGGTACCCGTAGATCACGGATTGCGTGATTAGACTTGTGCGTGTGCAAATGTGCGGCCGAGGGACAGACTAAAGTCTAGCCCTGGCTAAATTGGAGACTGTAAACCACTGCTTCGATCCCGACCAAAGGTGGTTCCTCATTCGAGTGATATGTACCATCAGCAGAACAAGAAGGGCTAGAGGAGCTCTCATCGTCTCGTGTATAGAGTCCGGCCAAGGGACAGACAGCGATGTAATACGCCTTGGCTTGACCTGACTTGGGACATTGGGGTGTGGTGCACACTATTGACCGAGAGAGGAGGAAGGGGCATCGAGGGCAGACGTGAGGAGGGTGGAAGGGAGGCCGTGGTAACTTTCACTGTACTGCCGTCGAAATGAGCTCGAGATCGCGAGACCTCATTCTCACATCCTACGGGATTTCCTTGCAACTCTCACGGTCCACATTCATGGCCATTGTGTGGTTATACATGTCGTTATGTGGGCTTACTCGCCCCTCACACTCGTTAATGTTTTATGAGTCGGACACACGCGAATGGGCCGGATGTTCATGAAAGGGTCTCTCGATGAACTGAAGCTCAAGCCTATACCCGACATCCAAGAGGAAACTTCATCTTTGTACATGATACATGGTAGCATATACACAGAAGATAAATTCGCACTAATATACTACAAGTCCTGCATTCCACCTCACTCCGCAGGCCTCCCAAGCTACCCATCTACAGTGGGATACCGCCCACGGATCCATTATCGTCTCGCTTCCATTCTTGCCGTTCATGCTCCTCATGCTCATCAGATAGGTAGTTTGCATGCTCTGCGTGCACAAACTCATCATCTGCCTCCGCTTCCGCCTCTGGCCTCATCATGACCTCTCGATCTTCCCTTACCCCACCTACAATACGCTCATCTGCTGCCTGAGGCTCTCCACCCACCATCTCCTCCGCCCTATCTCCTACTCCCAACGGCTTGGCTGTCCTTAAACGCGCGCCCGCGGTGAAATGCTCGCCGGCCAACGGCTGCAACAAATTACCACCCAGCTCCCTCACCATGTCAAAGAAACGCGCTTCCTGCACCTTACCGCCCGTGGCACCATACTTGGCAACACCCTCGCCCTTCTGCACGTCCCTAACAATCAACCGCGCCGTCTCCCATTCGCCCGCCTCGATGAGGGCGCGTACTACGTGCGTCAGCGCCCTTAAGCTGGGGAGTTTCCCATGGTTGGACATGCGCGCGAGGATGCTCATCATCTTGCCTGTTTCGCCGACCTTGGCATAGCCTTCGAGAACGCGGTCGAAAAACAGTTTGTCGGTGTGAGCCCCGGGCCCACTAAAGATATGTAGCAAGAGGGAATCGACGGCAGCAATGTCCGGCGGCGACTGGCTGAAGTAATGTGAGATGAAACTCGTGTAGATGTGGGGTTCGAGGACGACTTTGCGCGACACCATGTGATCAATGACGGTCCGGGCAGCGGAGACGTTGCCGTAGAACTTGAGAAGACGATCGACTATGATTGAGTACACGCGGTCATTGAGGTTGAGCCCGCCGGCTTCGAGCTCGGAGAAGAGGGTGAGGATGCGATCGGCTTGTTCAGATTTGGAGATGCCGTCGAACTTTTGGTTGTCGAAGGCGGCTTGGATGAGCATGGTGTGTGTGTGGATGTTGCCCTCAAGGCCTTCCCGCTCCATCTGCCGCAGCAATTTGAATGTCGTGGGGTAATCGCCAGCACTGAGGTACAGCTGGATAAGGATGTTATAGGTTCTGGTGTTTGGTTGGACCCCGAAATTGCCAGCCCATTGCAAAACCTTCTGCATGTACTCAAGCTTTTGTTCGTATCGCATCCCCCTTCCCTCACGCCATCCGGCCACAGCAGAAATGGCGCCGTTGATAGTTTCGATGCTGGGTTTTGCAAAAGGATTTGCTTTTAGGGCTGGTGGATGAGGCGTGTTGCCTTTACGCGGCTTCGGCGGGTTCTTTATAGCGTTCTCTGCGGCGAGCCATTTTTTGCCCATCTCGTCCATGGCGGCGAATGCCATGCTGATCTGGCGAAAGGTGACGAGGCCGTGTATGCGATTGGTCCACAGGTATACGTCCGGGTTCGTACCTGTCTTGAGCATACGTTCCCATACTGCATTAAACCCCTCGAAATCTTGCGCCAATTTGCAACCTTCTAGCATCGCATTCCATGTGCTAACGTCAGGTTTAACACTACTGGCTATCATGTGGTTCCACACAATGACAGTATACTCAGAATGACGCAGTCTCATGAAACCTTCGAGCAGAGAATTGTACACTCGGAGCGGAATGGCAGTTTTCTGGTCCGGGCCTCTGTATGCTACCTTGATCGTTTCCCACAGCGTTTCTACACGACCGACATGCGATTGGTGCATCACTGCATTGAGGATTTGGCTGATATAAAAACTCTCCAAGTTCTCGGCCTTTTCAGCATCCGATAGCTCCTTTCCATCGGATTCTTCTTCGCCGTCCCGTTTCCAGTGTCGCACACCGATCTTGTTCAGAGCGTGAATGGGAGCGGAGTTGACTTGGTTCAGGACAGCAGCCTGGAAGTTTTTAGGCAGATTCTTGAACGACAAAGAGTATTTGGTGTGGAGGAGGGCGGACTCTATCAGCCTAGACCCAGCCAACGCAGCCGTGACAAGGCGGATGAAAGGTGCGGATTCGTTCTTCAAGGATTCGGACACTTGGAAGCTCTCTTGATTCACTTCATCAAACAGATTGAAGATGGTTATAGCGGAGAATTGCAAGTTAGGGCTGCTGCTAATCTTCGGGTGGAACTTCTCTAGCCGCCGCGAAAATTTCCCCTCTCCGTGGAGAATTTGCCTGAGCGAAAGCAGGTCCGGAATATGGGGCCATTCGGGGCTGATGCCATGTAGAGGATCGGGCGCTTCTCCTTTGCATTGGAAAAACAGCTGCCAGACCGAGAGCAGCTCTTCTAGAAGGGCTTTTGTACCCCGCTTCGGTCCGTCTTCTGGCCGGCTATCGCATATGGACCACAGAACCTGGTCTGTGAGATATCCGATGGTATGATACCACATCAGCCGGTCCTCAATGCCGAGCTGCTGGTATCGAAAGAGGGCTTGGGTTGGTGTGACTTCGAAGGCAGCGAAGTTGCAGAAGGCGGTGTTCAAACCATCGAGGAGGCGGCTAAATATTTTGTCGCCGGAGAGGAGGGGGATGTCGCTGAAAGGCGGACTTTCAAAGGCAGGGCAGGTCCGTGAAGGGTAGTGTTGGATGAACAGCTCCCAGGCCTTCTTCGCCTTCTTGCGGCTCAAGGCCTCTTCTATGGACCGAGCAGGCGAGAGGGTCGCTGTTTCAGGAGCGAGGGGATCTTCCTGCCTGCTCTGTGAAGCATCTGCATCTGCATGCTCATGCGCATCCGCGTCCGCATTGTACGCCCGCCCCGAGTATCTGCCAACATGCGCGGGCTGCCCGGGATCTACACGGCGGATAGGCGGCGGCCCATCTTCGTCTCTGCTCTGTGGTGTATCCCCTTTATCCCCCTCATTTTTGGCCTCTCCGGGCGTCGTCTGCGTCTGCGTCTGCGTTTCGGGGGCCGCCGGCGGCTTCACGCTTCGGAAGGTGACGAAAGCGGCTTTCGACTGCCATTGGGGGTGTCGCGGGGAGGAAGCGCGCTGCCAAAGCCGGCTCCTACATTGGCGACATATGTATGAGCGTATCATGGCGCCCAGCGGCGTTGCGTAGAGGGAGCGGTGCGCGTTTTCAGACGGTTGGCCTGGCGTCGCCTTTTCGCGTCAACCGGTCCAGGCCACGTGACATGAACGCGAACTTTACTGTAGAAGCTCAATGGAGCTAGCTCGGATAGGAAAGGCGAATCTCGAGCTTTGAACTGCCCCAGGAGCGATGACGTATCAATTGGTGCACGTCGATACCACAAGTATCCAAACAGCTCTCGCACTGACCCATCTCCGCCTATAGATTACTTGCGAGCTTGCACTGCTCTAGCCGCCTGCCATTGGACATCATGACGACTCTCATCCCCCGGAAGCCATACTCGCAGGAGGAGCTTGTCCAGCTTTACCCCCAAGAGCTCGAGCTGCAGCTCGTACAAATCGTAAGAAACCGGACGCTGGTACCACAGCTTGCTAACTCTGTTTCAGCTGCTCCGACATGGTACCGAATTCTGCTGCGGCATCCGTTGTGTTACTCTCGGCTGACCCATGCATGCAGGCGAGCGGTCACCCGTCTCTCCGCGCTTTCAGAATGCCGGACTACGGCCGTGTAAGTCGTTGGCCTCAGAAACTCGGCAATGACTGACATCCCGTGAGACTGGCCGTACTGCAACTCGGCCAGACAGTTCACCAGCGTCATTATGGCGAACCACGACTGGGCCAAATGGGACCAGTTAAAATACAGACGGCGACTTGAGACGTTTGGCATTGATGACGGGCCTGTGATTGCTTCTGGGCCCGATGGAGAATTCGATGCGATATGCCAACCCGGTGAACTCACCGACAAGGGACGGGAGACAACACTAGCCCTTGGCCAGCGCCTCCGTGACCTCTACGTGAACAAGCTTCACTTCATGCCCAAGTTGATTTCGGACAGCGACATGATATATCTGCGCGCCACACCCATTCCTCGTGCTTTGGAATCTGTTCAGCAAGCCTTTTATGGCTTCTATCCCCCTAGCGCGCGAACGGCTGATTTCCCATCACCTACAATAGTCACACGAACCCCTGCAGATGAAACCCTCTTCCCTAATGATAGCAACTGCAGACGCCTCGCACATCTCGGGCGTGCCTTCGCACAGAGGGCTGCTGAGCGTCACAACAACACTGAAGATATGCAATATCTCTCTAAGCTGTTCTCAAAGTGGATGCCCGGTAACCAAAAAGTTGCCGTGGACTCGCACCCTCGTCTTTCTGGTATAATGGACACTGTCAACGCCACCGATGCCCACGGTCCACAGACGAAACTGCCAAGGGAGTTTTACGACCCCAGAGCACGCGACATCATTGACCGAATCAGTGTCGAGGAGTGGTACGCGGGCTATAAAGAGTCTGCCGAGTTCCGCATGCTGGGCATCGGCGCACTGATGGGCGACATCACAAGTCGAATGACAGGCAGCGTCGAGCGCAACGGTCGAGACGGCATTGTGGAAATAGGCGGCGAGGACGGCGATCTCGGCCACGGTCGCGGTGGCGAAACAGACATAAAGCTCGCGCTCTCAGGTTGCCATGACACGACACTCGCTGGTATTCTGACTAGTCTTGGAGCCTTTGATGGAGAGAAATGGCCCCCGTTTACGAGCCATATTGCCTTCGAGATGTTCCGGAAGAAGGCCCCGGTCAATGGCTCTACGGTACTGGAAATGACCACTACTTCTCCCGAATCGAAGTCGCAGAGCTGGTGGAAGACGCTCTTCGGAAGCGTAAAAGACACCGAGACGATACCCGAGTCTGAGGGCATTGCCCGGAAGGCCTTGATCGAGCTTACCGATGAGCAGAAAGAAGGCCTTAAAGAGTACTACGTGAGAATCAGGTATAATGACCGGGTCATGCAAGTGCCAGGGTGCAAGGCAGAGGGCAAACACCTGGAGGGCGACACGACATTCTGCACGCTCGTAAGTTTGATAACAGCCGTGTATGAAATTCGAGGCTGACTATCACTGCAGGAAGCCTTCAAAGCCATTGTCGACAAGTATACGCCTAAGAACTGGAAACACGCCTGCGCTTCCAATGTCGATGCGCCTTCATTTCCCGAGCAGCCGGAGCCGGCGGGATATGAGTAGATCAAAATGGCGTAGTGGGTAGGTAGCAAATAGACTGGATAGACTGGGCCGCATTTGGAGATCTTTAGGTTAAGGATAATATACTACTTACTCCTCGTCTATCGACGAGACTACTAGACACGAACAACACTCGTTCTCTACATCCTACTGACTCTCTAAGTTGTCGCTCATATTAACAAAATGCTTGGACAATTTCAAGTAGCCGGTCGCAATTTTTTTAACAACTTTAAGCAGACTGTCCACCCAGCAATCGCTCGACCAAGCGGTTCCGGCTCCGCTACCCATAATCTGGGGCACAACCTCCCTCTGTCAAAGTATCTACCCCTTGTTTCATACTAGAGATATGCCACTACTATGAAGTGCAAGATGAACTTCCAGCCTCCAGCAAGTCACTCCAAAACTCACAGCCCAAACCAAACCCTGACACACTCACTTCCCCCCTCGAGCATTCCTCGAGAAACCCACTTGCCACATCAACAACACCCCCCGTCTCCCCAACCATACCAAGAAGTTTCCCACAAAGAGCAAGATCTTGCGGCACATGCGGCATCTCCCAATACCTGACCTTGTTTCCTCCAATTCCTTCCATATCCCTTGCAAACGCCCGCATATCCTCGCAAAAAACTTCGGCGGAACCAGCCTGCACCAGCAAGGGTGTGCGCGTAGCGAAGGGGTGTTGGGCTGGGGAGATATATGGTTGTGCCGCGGGGGATAAATATTTATTTTCGGCGCAGGCAGAAGGGGGAGGATATGCGTCAAAACCTTGGAGGGTTTACATTCTACTTCCGCTGGGACCTTGGATGATGAATGCTGTGCCACCGGCAATAGCGGCTTTAAATTCTCGCTAGCAAATTCACACCCCTGATGCATCAATTGGTTAAACTTCTAGTCTTCGAAGGAGTTGAAGACCAATGATTCAGTCATGCAGATGCTGAGTGGGAACACGATCTTGGAGTTGAGCTTGCTGGCCGTGCTGCCAGCAGAGAAGTGCGAGTACTTCAACCCGGCATAGACTTCTCCTTTTCTTGGCTGAGACCTTTCTTCAACTACCAGTAAACATGGCGACCGCATCGAGTTTCAGGTGTCGGGACGCTCAAAACTTGCGTTGGTGAATGAGAACGGCGGTAGCGCAAGCCCCTATTCGTCACCACGTCCCCAGCGTGTATGCTCGTGCGTGAGCGCGTCGTTTCACATGGGCTAAGTGCACCCCATGAAATCGAACAAATAATTACACATTAACTTGGCTGTCTTATTAAAGTACCGTATCGCTACGCGTGCATTGCCTGGCCCCGTTTATGAGTGAACGTACAGCTAAAGAAAACAGATAAAAGAGCCCAAGGTACACCGGAACGTACAACATATACACGCCTTTGCCACACGACATGGCCCATTTGGCAGACCTCGCCCCTCCCAAAAATGCACACGTTTGCCTCCAGACCGCGCAAGTCTCGCTCCAAACCATGCGGATGCCGTATCGAAATTGCAGTGAAACGCCAATGCCGACTCCTCTCATGACAAGCAACCTCAAACTTCAGACTACTGCGTCTTCTTCGCAATCTTGCGCGGAAGCCCCTGCCTCCTCCGCTCCAGCAAGTCACCCTCGGCAAGCCACTTGCTCGCCTTGACCAGCTGGATCACGTTGATCCACTGCTTTCCGAGCATGACTGGCGCGGAGATGATGGCGAGGATCCAGGGAACGGTCGAGTCCATTTTGTTGGCCCTAAGGGACATATCAGCACCATTCTGTCCCGAGAATTCTCGAAGCATTCTCACCTAGCATATTCCATTGCGCCCGCAGACCACGGGCTTGTGAAGATCATTGAGGGCTTCGGCGCCGCGGGGCTGCCCATGTGGAGAGAAGCGGGCGATTCGCCGTCCTTGAGGAGGGTTGGGGAGAGCAGCGGCGAGGAAAAGGAGAGGAGGTAGAGGGCGATAAAGAAGAGCTCGTTGAGCGCGCAGAAGGTAAAGAGCACTTTCTGTTGAAATTGTCAGCTTGCCGTCCTCTCCCCTCCGAAATACGATCGGGGGAATCATACGTTATTGGAGTAGTACATCTTCAGCACCCAGCTCCGGCTCTCATCCACCTTCTTATGGCTCTGCCCGCTGCCGCCCATGCTCAGCGTCGCATACATGTGCATATAGTGGCTCGCCAGATCCAAGCTGATGAGCCCTTGAAACACAATGCTCCACCGCGGCCACGCGCTGGCCAAGAACACGAGCAAGCACGCGGTTGTGCACCGGTCGGTGACCATGTCTAGCACCGCGCCGAACTTAGTGCTCTGCTCGAAGTGGCGCGCCGCGAGCCCGTCGAGGGCGTCGAGGAGGCAGGATATGCTGTAGAGCAGCGAGCAGGTGCGCGGGTGCAGCGGCATGTAGTAGAGGGAGGCTACGGCGAGGACGACGCGGGAGTAGCCTGAGTTTGTTAGCTAGGCAGCGGGCAGTCCTGTACAAGGGACGTACCAATTAGGTTGGGGTAGAAGAGGAAGATGTTCTCCTCTTCGTCTTTCGCGGGCTTCGCTGATCTCACAGCGGCGCCATTGCCGTTGGCCATGGACCGTGTCTCCGGCATGTTGTGTAGAAAAGTTTGTGCTTTCTTTGAACCCTACGCACGTTTTATATCGTGCACAAGAGACACGCCGGTGAGTGTAGGTCGCGTGCCTGGTACGCTGTGCCCCTTCCTCGATATTCCAAGCCCCGAGCGTACGTGTAAGCTTGCGATGGTTCGTATGACGTCGGTTGGACGCGGAAGCACGCGCCAGATGTCTGCCTGCGCTCGATCAAGGTCCTGCGGAAGCTAAAGGGTGCTGGCGGGCGTGGGATGCGCTGAACAAAACTTATTCGGGGTTGCAGAGCTGATAAGCCGATAACAAGCTGGAGGAACTAGGGCTGCAGACTGCAGATGTGCAGCAGGGGGTGCGTCGCCGAACCGGTAAAGGGACACGGTGAGGTGGGGCTGCGAATTTCGTCAATAGCGGGGTGAATGTGTGTGAATGATCAGTGAGAAGGAGCGTAAGGAATAGAGAGTCTGTGTAGAGTAGGCGCGCTGGGTAAGACGGCAACAAGCTGGGAGATTTGTGATTCCATCTTTTGGTCCGCGACGGTCCGCCGACGCGGGCTAGCCTCCTAGGGCAATGCTCAGCACCTTGGCAGCCACCAGGCCATCGCACCACTTATATTCACCACTTCAGGTTCTAATATGTTACAAATCTCATGATGATTCGGTGCTCAACATTACATCGGGTATCCCAAATGCGAATAATGAACCTGGACACCATTCATCGCTTCGGCCCCTTGCTAACAAACTTCGCCTTGAACTTTGGACCGCCCTTCTTACCATCTTTCTGCCCGCTCTTTTGACCACCTTTCTGCCCACCCTTCGGACTGGCATCCTTGCTCTTGTGCAGCACTTTCATGCCTCTCTCCTCCTTTCCCTTCTTCCACACCTTACCGTCCGTGCGAGCATCACGCAGCTCTAGCTTCTTCCTGTCCTTTCCACTGAGCTTCTTCTTCTCCTTCTTTTCTGGGGGACCGTTCGGGCCGTTCAGCTCAGCGGCCCCCTTTTGCTTAGCAGCGACCTTGTCCTTCTCAGACTCGAACCATGTTCGCCTCGGCCGCGCCTTGATCTCGTCTTCATGTGATATGAGGTTCTCCCCACGCCTCAAGTCGCGTTCTGTGATACTCAAAGCTCGCTCCTCCTTCTCTTCCTGGAGGACTTCGTCAATCTCACCCTCCATATCTTTCAGCTTCTTCGACCACTTGTCTGACTCTTCCTGAGGAACCTGCCGACTGGCAACCTTGGCGCCTTGAGCACGGGCGGACTTGACAGCTTGCTTGACTATTTTCCGGTCGGGCTCTGCCGCAATGGTACATGAACGACCTATGCGACCAGCACGAGCAGTACGGCCGACACGGTGAAGATAGATTTCGTGCGTTTGTGGAGCCTCGTAGTTGATAACGGTGGAGACGTTCTTAATATCGAGACCACGAGAGGCGACATCCGTAGCAAGGAGATAGGAGGACTTTCCAGAGCGGAATGCTTCGACACTTTGGATACGCTAGAATGATATTAGTACCGTGGTAATGGTATGGTCGGAATATATAGACTCACCTGTTCCTGGCTCATGTTACCGTGCAGCTCGCTGGCTTTCAGTCCGCATAGACCGAATACCACTCTGACCCTGTGCGCTTCCTTCTTCTGTCGGAAGAAGATGATCACGCGACCGGTGTATATATTCTCACAGATATACATGAGGCAAGCGAGGCGCTTGTCCTCCTTCCCTTGCCTCAGCCTGACAAACTCCTGGGTGAGGCCAGCCACGGTTTGCTTCTTTGCGTCAACCATGAGGCGCACAGGTCGGCTCATGCCAATGCTAATGAGCTTGTCGACCGAGCTAGTCATCGTAGCAGAGAACAACATAGTTTGCCTTGACTTTGGGATCGTAGTCAAGATCTCGCTCAGCTGACTTTCGAAGCCTTCTTCGAGCATGCGATCCGCTTCGTCGAGAACGAGAATCTCTAGTGTATCGACCTGGAATCCAGCAGAATTGCGCATGTGATCGATGAAGCGGCCAGGCGTAGCAATGACTACGTCTGGCTTCGTTTTCAGCACTGCCTCCTGTTCGCGAGAAGAGAAACCACCAGCCATTAGCGCAAAAGTGATGTCGGTAAATGCGGCAAGTTTCTGTGCCACATTGAAACACTGCACTGCCAATTCACGCGTTGGCATGAAGATGGCAACTCGAGTAGTGGGTATTTTCTTCGGTCGGTAGAGTAGTCGTTCCAGGATGGGAATGAGAAAGGCAGCTGTTTTACCGGAACCAGTAACAGCACCTCCGACAACATCTTTGCCTTCCATCGCAATCGGAACTGTCTTCGCTTGGATAGGTGTCGGCTCGGTAAAGCCCACCGAGGCAAGACCTCTCAGAATCGGTCGTGATAGGGACATGCTCTGGAATGATCCGGCACCCTTTGCACCCTTCTTTTTCTTGCTTTGAAAGCTTTCTTCGGGCGCAAAGAATTCGGCGGCCTTTTTCGCCTCCGCTGCGTCCTCATGATCGCTCTCATCATCTGAACCAGCGTCGAGATCCATCGGATGCGCAACAGGAGCAGCAATGGACTCATTATCGGAGTCATCTTCGTCCTGCTCCGACCCTAACTTATGCCCATCGCCCTCTTCCGCTCCTGACCCATCTTCATCCTCGTCGTCCTCATCGGAGCTCTCAGCGCCCATGCCAAAGCCATCCTCGGCTAGAAGTTCATCGTCGTCGCCAAAACCTTCAAAGTCAACGTCTTCATCTTCAGCTTGGTCAGATTTCTCTGCCTCAACTTCCGCCTCAGCTTTCACCTTTCTGCTCCTTCTCCGCTCAATGATGTCATCGACATCCACTGCCGTACCCCTCTTCTCGGGGCTCTTGTCGTCATTTGCCCATGTGGCCTTCTCACTACCCCACCCGTCAAACTCCTCCACGAACCCAGTATCTATGTCGCCGGCGGAAAATTCGAAGTCGCTCGCAATATCATCGTTGTCCTCAGCGTCTTCCCCAGGCTCTGCAGTGTCCTTTGCTCCTTCGTTATCCTCCTGCTCTGGCTCCGGCTCAACCTGTTTGCCCTTCTTTCCCTTCTTCGCTTTCTTCGAGGGTGCTTCCTTTGGCATTACATTCTTGTCCGGATCCTCCGTAAACTTCCTCTTCTTCCCACGACCAGACAGTTTCGGTGCATCGATGGAGACGCCTTCGAGGCCTCCGTCGTCGGATACATCGTCGTGATCGGAGATCGTGAATACGAAATCTTCGTCGTCTTTGGGCGCCATCTTCGTGGCCGGGAGGCGATGAATTGGAGCGAAATGTCACCAAATTCGAGCGGCAGAAAAAGTTCGAATGGGTCGGCGCTCCGAAATCTTGGCAAACGCGGTGAGAGCCGAGCCTTAGCGCCCTCGGCTCGGAACGGCTGAATGTGCCCCCGACTGTCACCCTTCTAGGCAGCGAGCAACAAGGCCACCAACCTTCATGCATCGCATCATATCGTCCAATAGTGAGATACTGTGGCACAGTATCTTAAGCTCATTTGGTGCTGCAGCCTTCGGAATACCAGTCCGTGAGTCTATGCCGCCCCGCGTTTGCTTCTGCCTTGGCTGCCAGGCTACACGTATAGAACGCAGTGAGTGGCTCAGCCTGATGTCGATATCTTAATGCTACTTGATAGCTCCAAACCCCCTCGTTTTCAGAGCCCAAGCAATGAGTCATCTTTTACGGAACAAGTAGATAACCTACACTTCCCCTCTACTTTCAATTGAAATCACCTATCATATATAGCATCTGTCAGCCTGGGTCCCCCATCTGCATTTGGATCTTCAGCCTTCAAGCACTCTTTCTCTTCTAACCTACCTTGGTGTTGTCCCCCCTCGATTTGAATCGCCCTAAACTCCACAAACATAATGGCCTACACCAGACGCGCAATGGCCAGAGACATCCGCCCATCCACCCGGCTCCAAACCCGTCAATCTCGGCGCCTCCACCGCTCCACAACCAAAACGCAAACCCTCCGGATCTCTAAGAAACCAAAGCTCACTCCATCCCCCAGCACCCCTCGGGCTCCTACTCGCACCATTCGTTCCCACGCATTCACAACCCTAACCTCAAGCCCCCTCCCCACGCCATACATTTCAAAACGCCACCGCCGCCGCACCCGCACCCGCACCGACCCCTGGACCCCCAAACGCACCCCCAAGCGCGCCCCAAAACCACGCTCTCCTCCGCCAACCCACTTCACCTGCCGCATCTGCTGCTCCCTCCTTCCCCTCGCCGACTTCACCCCCTTCATAACCAAAAAGTCCGCCCGCTTGACCAACTCCGAGATCCCCGCACCCTGCATCCCGCACCTCACGCGCAGCCCCTGGGCCAAGAAGCGCGAACCCGTCTGCAAAGAATGTATCGGGCAGGCGATGGCGGCGCGACACGAGCTTGTTGGCGCAAGGAAGGTTGGGATGGGGTGTTTGGAGCCGGGATGTACGACGTACTGGGGTCAGATGTATGTGCTGAGGTTTTTCCCGGTTGGGGAGAGACTGGAGAAATATAACGAGGATATGTTTAAGGTGTATTTGGATGAGGCGAGGATGGTTACGTGTGTGAAGGAGGGATGTGGAACGAGAGGGCTGGCGGAGCCTTGGACGCCCGGTAAGCAATTCCGCACTCTGCTCCTCTGTGTAGTGTTTCCCATACCCTGTTCACAGATGTCATCCGTTCTAGGCCCTCTTACCCACTAACCCCAACCCCAGGCTTTCCCCAAATCCTCTGTTCCTCACCTATCTGTGCGACCCGCTACTGCGCCACCTGCTTAGTCCCCTGGCACGTTGGTCTAAATTGCGCCGAACACCGTGCATCTCACATCGACGCCGCTATGACTTCTCCCGAGAAAGAAACCCTTGAGATGATGCAAGCCCGTGACGGTCGCCGCTGCCCCAACTGCTTTCTCGTCATCGAGAAAGACGGCGGCTGCGACAGCATGTACTGCGAGGGCTGCAAGACATTTTTTGATTGGGGGACTGCAGCGAGTGCGGTGCCGGGGAGCAAGAGGACGATGAGTGTGGGGTGGTATGGGAATGGGAATGGCCGGGGGGGTGGGGAGGTGGAGTGTGAAATGGATGCGCTGGAGAGGGATGAACGAGATAAGGGGAAGGGGAAGACCGTTGCGCATACAGTGAAGGAGGACGTGATGGACGTCATCTCTTCCTAAACGAGAGGGTTATGGATAGTTATAAAGTAGTACATTGATCAGTAACATCTACACGAATCCAACTTTCGATCGTGCCCAACGCTTCTGCGCCAAAAGTCGAAGGGAACGCCGCACCTCCAATTTGATGCATCCTCCAAGATCAGTCGCCATTCGCCGTACCCGATGCATACCGCTGGAACAAACACCAACGCCCGTCCCGACCGCCAAAGTATGAAGTATGATGAGAGCGAGAAAGAGAAGAAACCGAGCTGAGTGTCGGGTGCAGATGCAGCGGCTCGGCGCAAGAACAGTTAAGAGGCCGGAAAGCAAACTTTTCCAATTGTCTTTCTGTGAATTCGAGGACGAATTGCCAAATAAAATTTCCTTTGGTGGCGCGGTCAAGCACCCATTTTCAGTTTTTTTTTTGCTCGGTTTCTGGGTTAAAACTTTCGTCGACGGTGAAGCGACACGGCGCGGCGCAGCATCCGATGGAAGGTCACTGGAGGTATGTTTGACGGTGAGACGAGTAACGGATAGCTCAGTGGAGCTATGGCTCAGGGCGGTCTGACTAGAGGAAAGCTTGATCTCGTAGCCGCGTGGTGCAACCGTGTCTGGAGAAAAGAGCATGTCAGAATACCAAAAGCTTTTGGCAAGTGAGTGGAGTGTAGAAAGGGCGGGGCCCAAACTTGTGTAAGCCTAAATGTCAGACATCCTATGCCGGCGTCGGGATAGGCAGGTCGGACACTCCGGATGCGCGCTTCTTGCTGATTTTTTCGCTGGCCTAAATTAGCAAAGAGTCAGTACGAGAGCTTGATACACCCCCTGGCGTTTGAGATGCCGAGGAGGTTCGACTATTTTTGTCTTTTTGAGGTACGCACTTCGAGACCTGTCTCTTCAAATTGGCGCTTCGCCTTGGTGCTGGCAGTCGTAGTGCCGTTGGCGTTCGAATGCTTAATTCTGGTACCATTGGCTTTCTTCTTTTTCTCTTTGATCGGCTTGGTTGGCCTCGTCTCTCCCTCCTCAAAGACGTCGTCGGGAAGCTGATGACTATGAGGGTTTAGCAGAAGTCTGATGAAGACGTAGGATTTACGTACTCGCGAATATGAACAACACGCACACCCATTGTGTTGGCGTCGTAATCGGGATGGTTCTCAACAAGACTCCTAAAGTCGGAGACCGGCCAAGAAATGTCAAGCTTTGCCTTGCCATCAGACTTCATGTCCTCTTCACAGACAATTAGATAATCCGCATGCGAAGTCAACAACGCGTGCTTACCTTCAGGCAGAATCAGGCCAATATAGAAGGTGGTGGTGTATATGGTCTTGGGCCATCCGTCGCTCGACGGTTGAGCATCATCCTTGGGAATTTGGTCCTTGTCGATCTTGTACTTTAATTGGCCCTGCCGGACCTGGGAGATTTGGTCTTCATTCCCGCAGCGATGATAGCGGTCGAACCCATCCATATACGTGATGGCGTATTTTATGTTGGTCTCGCCCTCGTCGATGCCCTTGGCCAACAGACGAACCTTGGACTTGACAAGACCAGAGAATTGATCATGGGCGTTCTTGGTGGTGCAAGTAGCATGCACCGCGAGATAGTACTTGTGATTCTTGGTAAAGAAAGTGTGTCTCTGAAACAAGTCATCCCAGCGTTTGCCTCCGGTCACAATAGAGTTGATGATGTTGTCGGCGCGTTCAAATTCGTCCATCATGAGAGCCATGGTCGAGAGCGAGACCGAGTGGGTCGAGCACATCTGAGGAACGGCGGGGGTAATGACCGGCATCATGTGCGCACGGGCTTTGTGGTCGTGGGAAGGATTCCAATATGGGAGGTTTAAGGGGCCGCCCCCGCCAGACTCCTTCAGCATGATGGGACGAGGCCAGCGCCACTTGCGCATGAGATTGAAGAACTTGGATACCACGGTAGCACCGCATGCGTACGGGTACAGCTGGCAGATGCGGGCGACCATGATTGCCCAAGCGATGCCGCCGGGGTAGCCGAAGACGGCTCCGTAGACGCCGCGGCGGTTGGCCCACATCTTGATCGTTCGCAGGGCATGGCGGAAAGTCTTGATCTGCGGCACACTCTGTTGAAGCTCCTCGCCGCAGCGCACGCCGTTCACGCTGCGCATCTGGTCAGGGTTCAACCCTTTCAGTACGTTCATATCGTCCAGCTTGAAGTCCCTCCCGATGGTCGCCTGGGTGGGCAACGAGGCAAAGATGACATCCAAGCTAACGCCGCGGTATTCCATCTTGATAATGGGCACGTATGCTTCGGGCACGACGACCATCTCGGTGAGCTCGTCGGGGTTGGACAGTTCGCGAAAGGTGCTAGGCCAGTGCTCGAAGAAGTCGTCTAGCATTACGTGTTTCGGCGCAAGGATGAGCGTGTCTATATCGGATGCTGTGCTGTGTGTTAGCGGCATCGTCGTATGCTGGGTAACAGACACGTACTTGGGCCGTAAGCACCGAGCTGGTAGCTGCCGAACGTAAAGACCTTGCCACCCAGACTGTTGACGGTGGCCTCGCTGAGCTTCTTCGCCCGGCCCACGCGGCGCATGAACTCCTCGGCAACCTTCTGGACGAGCTGAAGGACTTTTTGTCTAGAGACGTCAGACGTCAGCATTGTCGGGACGGGTCGGGAATGGTGCATACCGATTCTCCATGCCTTCGGGCGTCTCAAAGTTGTTCTTGTCCTTGAGATAGGCAATGAGCTCGTCGTTCAGCTTGAGGTCGGCCTCGCTCGGCGGCGCCTCAGATATGGGGTTGGTGACGCCCCATTTGCGCTTCGGTGCGCCTTCCATGGCAGATGCGTACGGTAGCCGTGCCTATGTTCGCGGAGGTGCTGCAACAGCGCGCGCGAGGAATTGCGGTGATGTAGAGTGGCGGATCGATGGCTAATGCGAGGGCGAGGGTGTCGGAGGGTTGTCGTGAGGTGCTCGGAGGCCGCAGCGCTGGTCTAACGCTCCCACATGGCGACAGCTGGGTGTGAATGAGAGTGAGTGCTGCGTCGTTGCCCGTTCGGCTCGGTGGTTCTTTGATGCACGGCCCAGCCGGCGCCACGCCACCAGCCACATCTCCAGCCACCATTCACAGGCCGGGCAGCGTTTACGCTCGCAGCGCGGCGCGGCCGCATCATGAACTCCCATGGCAGGCCATCTCGCCCCGCATCTCTCGCACAAGAGCGCCCTTGTGCTGCTGCCATCATCGCTCATCACTCCGCCGATTGAGACTATTCGGCGCGTGAACGACAAGCACTTTGCTCGCTGGCCACCGCACATCAATCTCATCTACCCCTTCTTGCCTCACCGTCCGAGGAGCTGCAAGGAGATGGCGCACAGGAAACGCCGCCTCGCCTCAAGCAAGAGATCAAAGCGCGAATTCAGAATGCCGTCAAAGCCAAGCGGCCGTTTCACGTGGCTCTAAGTGCCGCCCCGCCCGGGACTTTCTCGCACAGCAAAAGAAGCAAGACCGTCTGGCTGGCTCCCTCGCCGGCGGATGCAATACAGCACCTGCAGGCGGCTCTGCAAGCCGAGTTCTCCGAGTGCGACTCGGATAGCCGACCGTTCACCCCTCACCTCTCCGTCGGCCAAGCGCACAGCGACGCCGCCGCGCTGAAGCTGGGGACGGAGGTCAAAAAGATAGTTTCTGATCATCTGAACGATGGTGATCAGAACCCATCCGCTTTGGACTGGTACGTTGACAAAATCTTCGTGATTGAACGCAAAGGCTATCACGGTCGCTTCCAGGTGGTAGATGCCATTGAGCTACAGACAGAGTAGCCTACTACTGCTCATCGACCATTGATCATCTTTACTGTCCACGCCTCAGTTTGTCGAGAACAATTCTCGAAGATTCTCGTCGAGCCACTTCACATCCTCCTTGCTATCACCAGGACCACCTATCTAAGTCAGCAAGGCTCAGTCATATCGAAATGTGGCAACTCACCTGCCCAATGCCCCCAAATACTAGGGAACACCTTCAACTCTCCAACGCCCGGTCTCATGGCCTTCACTTCAATCGCAGAATCTTCCGGCGGAAAATACAAATCGGTCTTGGCTGGGAGGACCAGCGTTTTCGCCTTGATGCCTTCCATCGCCTTATTGAAGTCGCCATTGTACGGTTCCTGTTGCGAGCAGTCACCAGCTTGCCAGGTGTTCGCCATGGCGAGCATATTCTCCGGATCCTTGGAGCACGCCCAGGCCTCCCAGAAGTTGACCATGAAGTCGTTTATATCTTTGAAGCCGAGAACCGTCTCAAACAACCTCTCGCGGTAAAATGCCTGGCTAAATCCCCACCCCGAGTATACTCGTCCTAGCGCCTTCAACCCGTTGACCTTTGCCTCCTCGGTGAAGGCCACATAACCAGATCCGGCTTTCGTGGGCTCTGGTCTCGACACGCCGCCCGAGCTGGTTCCCTTCGCCGCTAACAGAGCGCTTTTGACGCCCTCAAGCATGGCCTGATTGTGCAAGCTCGTCTTTGCGCTTCCGCAAAACGGGATGGCCAATTCCACGAAGTCTGGGTACTGCGTCACCCATTGGTACGTCTGCCCGGCACCCATGCTCCAGCCCAGGACAGCTCGGGCATGCTTGATGCCGAGGTGCTTGGTCACAAGTTCGTGCTGTGCCCTCACGTTGTCGTAGAAGAGGACTGGTGGGAAAGGTCGCAGATTCGGTGTGTTTGATGGTGATGACGACTGACCATTGCCGAAGAGGGCTGGAATGATGATGTAGTATTTGGAAGGGTCGAGGGTCTTGTCGGAGCCCGTGAGCCACAAGTTGTCAAAGATCACTACAGCGCAATATCAGCATAAAACGGCATGTACAGGACGATGGGGAGCTCACATCCAGAGTACCATGTTGGGTAGATGACCGCAGGAAGCGAAGCGTCTCCGAGTGTCTTGTACGCGATGAATGCGTCCGGTATCTCTCCTCCGGATTTGAGCTTGAAGTTGCCCAGTTTGTACGTCTGATAGTCGGCCGTCATCTTTCAGGTCGTCAGTTTTCGTAAAGACCTCATAAATAATGTTGTAGGAAGTATACCATAAATCTTTTCAGAACAATTGCAAGTAGCTACAAGGAGCACAATTACAAAACTAGCAAACCACCTAAGCCCTACCAAAGGTGTATAGAATTAATCAAATTTGCGTCTCTTAGGGTGTGAAAGCAATCACGACCCCCTACACAGACTACTTATTTCCCGAGAATTGCCTATCGCAAGAGGGTACTCTAACGTGGTGGTGATAGCGCTCGGGCGGGGTAGCTCCTGCCATAGTGGGGTAAGGCTAGCACCGGAAACTAGCAATGACGTCTCTATCCGACGGCACCTGGGCGCGGAATCTAGTCGAGTTGAAAATATCGCAATTCGGAATTTGTCCGTCCTCATAGAAGAACATATCAACTCGCCGATTTCGCGCATACAAGACACAACACACAATTCAATGCAACTTCTCTCCACCGTTTCTCACCCAGTGTAAATTCAGCCTCCAAAATGGCGACGGGAAAACTCGACGCCGAAGCAGCCATAAAACGCAACCCACACCCCGACTTCAATAAAGTCCAAGCCGAGCGCCCTCCCTTCGACCAAAGCAGCAAATGGCACTTCACCCAAACACCCAAGCCATCATGGAAGCCCGGTGAGGGTGCAAACGACCCCTCCCACCTCTCAGAGTCCCACCGCGAAATTGATCCCTATGCCGAAGGCCGCCCTGCGGTCCACAACTACAAGCTCCTCATCTCCGGCATCGTGCCACGCCCCATCGGCTTCGTATCTACAATCAGCAAAGACGGGAAGAGTACAAATCTCGCGCCATTCTCGTACTTTAGTCTTATTAGCCATGATCCGCCGCTTTTTACCTTGGGATTCAGTGGGGGGATGGATAGGCCGAAGGACTCGCTCAGCAACCTGGTCTCTACGAAAGAATGCGTGCTGAATATCATTTCGGAGGAGTTTATTGAGGCGGCGAATTTTTGTTCAATTAATGCGCCGCTTGGAACGTCGGAGTGGTCGTTTGGCGGGCTGCATCCGGCGAAGAGTAAGGTTGTAAGGCCGGATAGGGTGCAAGAGGCGGTGTTTAGTATTGAGACACAGTTGGTGGAGACGAGGGAGTGGGAGAGCAAGGTAACGCCGGGGAAGAAGACGGGGGTGCTTGCTATTGTGGAGGGTGTGAGGTTTTGGGTTAGGGAGGATGCTATTGATGAGGAAGGAGTGCTGATTGATCCTGCAGTTAGTGGATATTGTGTCCAAAGGGTTCGAGACAGGGTTTGCTAACTTGAGATAGGTTCTTAAGCCGGTTGGACGTCTGGGTGGCATCACGTATGGGCGTGTGACGCAAGGCTTTGAGCTTCTACGACCGCAGTACGAGGAGGTGGTCAAAGATCCTGAGGGTGAGAAGTTGGCAAAGCCAAAGGTCGATGGGCAGTTGGGGTAGCACGTCTCACCAACTATTAACAGAGAGCGTTGATCTGACTTGGCTAGTTCGCGCGAGAAGCTATAGACGCAGGAAGGGGTTTAGAGATAAACGATGATGGCGTGTTTTGCAGATTCCACTTCAATACCCCTCGAATCTCGAAGGCGCAACGTATATAGACCGCGACTGCCCTCAATGCAAATGCAATCATGTCCACCAAAACATTGCACGGAAACCAGTCCTATTTCACGCAGCCGTTCGCTCGCATCCCGAACGCGCTCATCTTTTATCCCAAACAGCACTAGTGCAACCGATATCGCCATGCGGACCCACGCCGCCACATCCAACCATTCTCCACTCCGGCAACCCTCCATCCCAGCCACGAAGCAGCGCCGAATCTCCCAAGGTTCTGCACGGCACGCTTCCGAAGATGTTTCAACAACGGCCTCGTCGGTGACTTTGTGCGACCGCACACCCTCGTATGGTTCTTTCGCTTCGATAACAAACTCAACACAAATGGAGTCTACGGATGGGCCTCGGCGGTTTTCTGTGGTGAGCCCGCTTATCGCGGCGCGCGGTGATGTGGCGAAGGGCAACGCCTATGGGACGCTTGCGGATCCGGGGGAGATAGAGTCTTTACTTTCAAGAAGAGAGGGCGAAGCGGGAGAGGTTGAGATTGCGACGTCAGGCAAGAAAGAGGCCAGGTTGTTGGTTGGGTATTCGGTCCCGCTCATGTTTACGTACCTGCTGCAGTACAGCTTCAGCCTTGTCACTATCTTTGTGGTCGGGCACATTGGGACGGATGAGCTTGGTGCAGTGAGCTTGGCCACCATGACGGCGAATATCACAGGCTATGCTGTTTTTGAAGGGCTGGCTACGAGTTTGGATACGCTGTGTGCGCAGGCATATGGGACAGGGAAGAAAGAGCAGGTTGGTTTGCATTTACAGCGGATGGTGCTGCTGATGCTGCTCGTTACGGTTCCAATTGGGGCGGTTTGGTTGTGCTCGGGTTGGATTCTGGCTGCGCTGGTGCCCGAGAGAAAGTTGGCTTACATGGCCGGAGACTACCTGCGGATCCTACTCGCTTCCGCACCTGGATACGCAACCTTCGAAGCAGGAAAGCGTTTCACTCAAGCACAGGGTCTGTTCAACGCGTCGCTTTACGTCCTCCTCGTGTCGACGCCACTCAATATCGCGTTCAACTACGTCTTCGTCTTCGTCTTGGACTGGGATCTCAAGGGCGCGGCGCTCAGTACTGTGCTCTCGAACACCCTTCTGCCGCTTTTTCTCTGGATATACGTGTACTTCATCGTTCCGTCGAGCTTGGAGTGCTGGGGCGGCTTCACGAAAGCTGCTTTTAAGCATTGGGGTCCGATGATCAAACTCGCACTCCCGGGCATCGTCATGGTGGAAGCGGAATGGCTGGCCTTCGATATCCTTACTTTCTCCTCGTCGTACATCTCCACGGCGCATCTCGCGGCGCAGAGCGTGGTCATGACCTGTTCCGTCGCTATTTACCACATACCTTTTAGCGTGTCGATTGCTGTCAGCACACGGCTGGGCAACTTAATCGGTGCGGGCGCCCTCTCCGCAGCACGCATCGCAACGCGAACCTATGTCATAATGTTTCTCATCATCGGCACAGTCGATGCGACCTTCCTCGTCTCGACCCGCAACATCCTCCCAAGCGCGTTCACAGAGGACCCCGAAGTCATCAAGATTGTATCCAGTGTCATGCCCATCCTGGCGCTCTTCCAGCTGTCCGACGCCGGCACAGCGCTTGCCAATGCAATTCTTCGCGGTCTTGGACGGCAGTCAATTGGCGGATACGTCAATCTAGGCGTGTACTATATGATAGCGATACCGATGGCTTTCTTGCTCTGCTTCGGCAAGCCGAAGTTGGGACTGGAGGGTCTATGGAGCGGATGCTTGATAGGGAGTTGCTTGATTTGGATGGTGGAGGGGACATATTGTAAGGTTTGGGGTTGGAGGAAGGCTGTTGATGAGGCGAGAGGGCGCAACGATTAGGAATGTGGCCAGGGGCCCTCAATGTGACGATCCATCGAAGGAGGTTCGTGCCAGCATTGCGTTTGAAACAGTCATATCTTGGAGCGTCGACGTTTCTGTATACTGAAGGTATTACAAGATTGCACGGGGGTAAGTTGTAACGTTAGACATTCCGATGGTAGGGTTATATATTTATCGAGTCCGTTCTGCGGCAAGTATACAGCTTTTACCACCTGAACTTGTCAGAAGAATTTAATGCACTAAAGCTTTTGGTCAGCAACAACACTCTCGAAACCCGGGGAGAGTCGTGTCTTGTGAACTTTCTCGCTTATGAACGGGTGAATAGCTTGTCTTCAACACTACCATGAGTTTTCCGCTGCTGCTTGCTATATGGCTATTGTATACTACCATGATGCAGCGTGTCTAATTTCACCATGCGTTGATTTCGCGAGGCACCCCTACTCTTTCGCCCTGGCCTTCCCCCACCCTCAGCATCATAAAAGCTGAGGGAGTCGCTTTCTCCCATGGTTGCACACTCTGCTCTGCCCCAACAACTACTAATTCCCATGCAGTCAGCCTCGCGGCACGAGGCGGCATATGAGATCCTCCTCGCGTGCGGGAATGTAGACTCGGGCCAGTGTATATGACTACCCCACAGAAAGTATTCCATGTAATGCCTAGAGACGAAGGGGTCTTTTACTCAAGTGTTTCAAGGGAGCGCATTGGATCTAGCTTTGAAGAGCGTTTGATGCTTGATGTCAGAATTAACACTCGGGGTCCAGCTCCGCAAATTCCTCTCGCTGACTGCCGAGAGAAGAGGCGCGTACTTGTGCAATTAGCAAGACGCTCGCGCGAGATGAATTTCCTACTCCTGCATCGTTGGGAAGTGGGTTGGATTTCAACTAAACGAAGAGTTTGGGGGGTGCGGGCCTTGGTGAACGGATCCCCACTGTGAACTTCTCCCTCGCTGCCAAGAACAGTTTCACTCGCGCGGTCACTAACCAGTTCGCGCGAGATTCATGAACTTTTCTAGGAGCCAACCAAGAGGAGCGGCGGGGTGACCTTTCGGAGAAGCGCGTGCTTAGAGAATGCACATTTGATGTACCGACCTACCCCACAAAAAAGTCGTTGCTACGAGTAGGGGATTTCACAGCCCAGTTACCAAGACGTTCGCGCGAGATCCATCACCTACTTTTGCATGGTGAAAAAGCGCCTTGGAATTAGCTTGCAGAAGCCAACAAAATTTCGGAGAAAAAGAAATTCATCACGACGCCAGCTAGCCATCAGGTAGCGCCCACTCAGCGGCAGTCGGAAGCGCCAGCGCAGCGCCGTCAAGGAGAAAATGATGCCACTGTGCGGGCCGTCCGATACGTATCCGTAACGCCGTTCGATAAGACAAGGGCCCAATGGAAGGGATAGCGTTTGCCGAGGGTGAAACGGTGGACTGAAATGGCGCTTGGCGGCGTGCGACCTCGAACGACGCCTAGGCCGCGGACTGGGTTAGTGTTTAGTTGGGCGAGGCATCTAATTGGGAAGGTTGAGATGACAGTGAGTTTCTATGAGGTACTGGATTTGTGGGGTACAGGGGTTGCTTGGGCGCGTTTGGTAGTTTGAAAGGTTGGAGCATTGCATGGTGGGTCGACTGCTGTCAGCGCTTCGGAGAAGCGAGAGCCAGAGTTGTGATCATGCTGTGGTGCCGATTCCGAGATTGACGGCAAGGGAGTGGCCGTCTGATGGAGGCCGAAGAGCTGGGGTCGTCATACCCGTATCGCACGAGACGGGGTTCTGAAGCTGAAAAGCTTCACCTTACGTAGCCACCCCGCAACGCATTCGACATTGAAGGACCAATCCTGAACGGTCTCCACCGCCGTCATCGAGACGCGCATTGAGACAGCGAATCGCACGAAAAGTAATGGTAACGGTGACTTGATTTTCGTTCGCATAGAGTTAAAGTTTGCCGTTTAGGTTTCGCGTGGCACGGTGGTGTTGGTGTTCGGTGATCGCGGAACGAAGGCCTCGTGCCTTCGATGGTTTCTCGTTTCGGTCGACGCCAGCAGGCGGCGTAGTCATGGGGATAGTTCCGGGTTCCGAGGAAGTTACTGTGTGCGTTGCGAAGTTGGATCGTTGTACGCAGAGTCTGCTTTCGGAGTTTTTGAGCGGCATGGTCGGGAAATGACAGCTAGGTTTTTTTGCTCGCGCGAGAGCGGCAGAGAGGATGTGAGGTTTGTTCCACTTTGAGGCCCTTGGGCTTTAAAATTCCCTGATTGGGCGGAACAGATTCGTAAGAAAGGAAATAAAGTGTTTCAAGTAGAAAATACAAATGCCATGAGGATCCTACAGCCTCGTAGGATCAATGTAGCAATTATAACTGATGCCCGCCGGTGGTCTGCTTTACGTATCGATAACGCGCGCAGATCAGGAGCCGGAACGGGCGGCGGCGCAAGATGCCTAACGGCCAGAAACAGCGCCCGTGGAAGCGCATCCCAGGAAATGGGCAAGTGGAGCGCGGCAAACAAGCACATTTTCTTGGTGGTGGTGGTGTGCAAAGGGAGAGGGCCTGGATGACAGCCGAGTCGTCGCTTGAATGCAGGAACAGGCGCCGTCTGCCCCCTAAAGAGGCAAGGCGTGAAACAGGGCGCCTTGCCGCCAGGAGATCTCCAACCATCCAGAGCAAATGCGCCATCACTACCAACCCTACACCAACACCCTCGCTCGCTGCGGCGTTCGCGATGCACCGTTTCGAAACGCCCAGGCCATCAGGCTGACTTCTCCGTTCCCGCAGGCGGCCTGACGGGGCCGGCGGTTCTGGACGGACATTGGCGGGCGTAATGCCAGGGGCCGACTCCAGCACCAACAGCTGCGCAGCATCACCAATTTACGGGGAGCGCAACGGCTGAGACGCCAAACCCTTTAATGATGAAAGGAGGTTTAGGCCAAAGCGTACGGTGGGCGCCTCTATTAAAGCCAGGTGCTCCTCTTCGTTGTAGAGTTGTAAGCATCATTCGCTCACTGTATCACTCTCCTTCCGCAACGGGCCAGCCCTGCTGTTCACATACACTCCCTTGTACATTTATTCCTTCTTGAACGCTGGGTCGTTTTCCCTGTTCGAGCTTCATTTGTGCTGCTTTCGGCTTCGAGTTGACTTCACCGAAATCCATCACCAGGCACCACCCATTGTCAAGTCACCGGACCGGACTGTCACTGAGACTGCGGTTGCACAATACAAAGCCTCGTTCGGACACTCTTTGATCGCTCGTTATATTTAGAGTTCCATTCATTCAACATTTCGATACCCAAAAGATTCCCATCACCTCTAAAATCAACCCCGTTCATACACTACGCAAGCCCTACCACAATGTACAACGTACTTGTACTACTTGCCCTGACGGGCACTGCTCTCGGCCATCTGTCCCTCCTGAAGCCGTTGGCCCTTGGTTCAGACGATATGGAAATTAACTTCCCCATCGGCTGCTGCGGAGCTGGAGGAGCTGGCCCCAACAAGGAGGCCGTGGCCTCACGAGTTCCTGAGGGACCGCGTGGATGCCGCGGTCATCAAGATAAGCTCGACTCGGCCACGTTCGACACCACATGGAATGCCGGAGATGAAGTCACCTTCACGCTCCAGTCGAACCACCCCAACGGTCTTTCCTCTACACATTACGGCGGCTCATGCCAGGTCGGATTCAGTTTTGACAAGCTTGCGACGACCAAGGTCGCAACGTCTTTCCCTGGCTCCTGCCCGAAGCGACCAGACCCATCTGACCAGACTTTCAGCTTCACGGTGCCTTCCGATATCCCATCCGGCAATGCTCTCTTCATCTGGACTTTCAACAATCGCGAAGGCGAGTTCTTCGAATCATGTGCTCCCGTAAAGATCAATGGAAACGGTGCTGCCAGCAACACGACCACGGAGGAGCCTACTGCGCCCTCTACAACCAAAACTTCTACAACAACGAAGGCCCCTGCCACTACAACGCAACCAGAGCAGTCCATCCAGACCTCGCCCAATGAGGAACCCGCCGCCGAGGAGCCCGTTGAGGAGGAGCTAACCGAGGAGGAGGAAGAATGCACCGGTCGCCGGTGCGGATGGGAGCACCGCAAGACCCGCAGCAAGCGCGCGGTCTCGTGGGCTGAGCGTCCCGCCATGCTGTTCAACGATTTCCCCGGCGCCGACTGCTTCTCCCAGGCCTTCCAGGACGAGCAGCACAGCACTGAGCTCGAGTATCCCAATCCGGGCCCTGACGTCGTCAAGGGCGATGGCGAGTATCCACTTGCTCTTCCCAGCGGCGCTGCGTGCGGCGCGTAAGGGTGCTGTCGATGGAGCTGATGGCGGTTCGGTCATTGACCGTCGGGCTGGCTGCGGCTTTGACAAGGGTCCGTGGCCATCGAACTCCGGATGCCGTCCTTCTTGTGGATACCATTTCTTTATTTATTCAATTCGAGCATGCGGCTTCCTTTGTCTCGGGGTCATTTTTAGACAGATCTAGTCACGTTTTCTTCGCTTCCTTTGTTGGGGCTGCCGGATGCGCCTTTGTTGGCGACTCCATCCTGCGGCACCTGGCTCTCGGGATTATTAAAGGATGGATTTTTTGTATACATGCATTTTCGGCGTTGATTATCTACAGAGGAGATGGTTTGGTGCATTTGCATAGTAGACATGTGGCAGGAGGGAGCGGTTGCATATCAAAAGGTCTTTGCGCTGTCGCATTAAATCATGATCAATCAAGCGTATTTTGCATATCCAACTTTCTACCATGTACATATCAATGAAGTTGCGACGCAGTAGGGGTCTCACATCACACCAATATTTCATGTTCGTTCATAGAGGGTACATTCAGAGTATCTAATCATATCCCAATCAGTCCGACTCATTTGACTCGGCAAGAGCGTCAACAATCTAGCTCGATTGTCCACCCTTACGTCCCGCCTCCTTCGCCTTCTCGCTGCCAGGCTCAAACGAGCCGGATGAGGCCTTCCCGCCCATAGAGGCAATCTCGCGCTGCACATTGTAAGCACACCTGTAGATCCATAAAATGATGGGGCACTGCCGACCTGCTTATCAGCATCCATAGATGCGAAGCCGCCGGAGTGCGAAGCCTCGCCGCCCTTCTGCGCGATCTCTGAAAGTTTTTGGTTAGACTAGTTGGAGAGGGAGGAAGAGGGGGATGGAGAAGATTGAACGTACTCTGCACCTCCTCCTTGGGGCGGTTGGCGAAGTTTCCGGGGTTGTTGTTGTCGGCCATTTTGAGAGTTGTTCGTCGGTTTAATGGTTTGTTCGGGGGAGGTTGGTTTGATAATGTGGAAGTGGGGTATTCGTGTGGACGATTGGTGCAGGTAGGAGGGTATGTTACTGTACGGCTTTATATACAGCTAAGAGTACTCGGATTCTTGCACCTGTCGTCACGAACCCGTCACGAACCCGTCACGGCGCTTCTTGCTCCTTGCTGAGCACAATGATGCCATGTTCCTGTCAGCGTGCCGCTTTATCCACCAGATCTGCCACGACGAACAAGGGAAAGTACAGGGTCAGCTCGGCGATTAGTGACTCAATATATAGAACTACACCACAAGGGATGCGCGGGGAAGTCGCTCACCACCCCGGTACCTTGCTTGTTCCCCCTGCCTTTCCATTTAGATTTCTGCAGTATCCAGTTTCGCGGCGTGGCTGGATCATATATGTCATTACCACGCATGCCTAAGCCGCAAAATCCCATCATCGTACCATCGCTATTCAGAAATGTGATCGTGAGGTTGGCTGACATGACGTTTACATGTTCGTTAGTTGGTGGCACGGACGTGGGCGGGTTTCAGCCCTGAGGGTCATTGTGGAGACAGCCAGGGGCTGGGCAAAGATTAGTGCTGCGAAATGGGGTTGGGTGAGATGGGACGGGCAATTGGGAATGCGGGGATAGATTTTTCGTGATGTTGAGATGATGGGGATCGGCGCTAGACCTGTTCCTGAGTATCACGTGGGTGCGCGACAGCATGTTGGACGCGTCATCGAGGAGGTCGAGTATTGCAACCGTAGCAGCCCAATGGCAAAACGAAGGTGCAGAAGGCTGTGATACGGACACAGCTTATTCTTCTCCTTGGAAAAAAGGTGTCGATGACAGCCCTCAAGTGTTTCTATCTAGAATCACAATCTGTTTAGCCTGGATTGGACTAGTCTCCCCGCCGAGTACCGGTGCTTCAATGCTACACTAGTAACCGCGGTTGATCGCTTTCTGATCTGCATCCTATGTCATCGTCATGCTTTCGAGATGCCTTTGCCGGCACATACAAGTAACCCCAGAACACTCTACTCCCTCAGCAGATTGCAAGCATCCCGTTTGCATAGCGACACTCAACGACAGACTCGATCGACATTAAACGAACACGAAAAACCAATTTCTCGTGTATTTGACGCATATCAAACCTGGAGCATATAAGCGAAGCCGCAAGCAACCCTTCACACTGAAGATAATTGGTTTCTCATTTGGCGTCTTCTCGTTCTTCCGCTAGTTATCCAACTTCATATACCCGCTTGCTAGGCAACAATGGTTGACATTGACCGTATCGAATCCCTGCAACGATCATCGGAATACGATTCGTCACTTTGTCTGGCCCGATATGTACTGAATAGCAAAGTTGTGTGCTAGCCCTGACTTGCGGACAGCACCTCTGATACAACGGAGGCCTTGCGTGCGGGATTTTCTTTCCATCAGCTCTGACCTCATAAGTTGTCCAAGCGAACTTGGCCAGAATAACGCTTTCAAGGAGCACGTGTTGCTTTGGGCTAAGCGAAATACCGGTGAAGCGATTGTTGAGCTTTGAGCTAAAATCAGACCATCGAAACGTTATGCGCGGTGTTTGCTCACGCGGGCAACTTCAATTTCAGCTCATCTCTCCTAAGGCGACGCCATTGGCTTTGGTGGAAAGCGTATGAGCACCTCTCCGTCCCCCTCTTGGGTAAAATCACCGAAAAACCGGTGAGACTCCACTACCATTCCGATCCTTCTGTCCATCCTATCCCCACCCACAAGTTTCGCTACCACACCACTACGTATGCACGAAACCACGCATTTGGCCATAGCATTAGCACTATCAAGAGCGACGGAGCAACCGGTTTGTCGATTCTGCCTTGCTCAAGCGACTCCGCGACTGTAATGTCCTTCTTTAGTCCTGTTTCATAGGCTAAATCAATGGAGGGATTTAGATTGGACCCTCGATTGGATTCTACCGTTTAGTCGGAATGGTAAGGCGGACCCTGACTGCGCATGTAACGTAGCAACCCTTCGTCAACTTTGGGTACGTCCGCGCTGGAGAGGATGTTGGTGAGAGTCTGCTTTAGCTTTTCCAAACCGTTCTCTTTGGGTTATTTTTGGCTTTGGGGGTATACGTTGTTTGACATGGGGAGCCGGGTTGCAATAAGACGACAAGTGTGCACGTCAGCTCTGCAATCCATCACTCCAGAATATCGGCACAAGTATCGTGCCTCGTGTTACTAAACAACCGCATACCCTTTAAGAAGTGATACAACACTGAGGTAGACACAACAAATCACCGACTTAGGGCCTCTAACGTAGAACCTCGAACAGCAAAGATAGTGGTTAGTGGGTAGAGTCATATGTGCAAACCAAGCGAGTAAAATAGTTTTAGCATTTTCGACAAACATCTACTACGTAAATTTATAAGTTGCGTTTTTCAAAATGGTTATTGATGAGTATGGCACATATACTCATTCCTTTCGTGGCCCCTTACTCCATCTCCCAAGAATCCCTCGCACAATCCTTCAAACCCAACCCGTCCTCATGGGTCCAACACATCCACCCAACATACCCACGCTATCACGCAATCTCGCCAACACCTGTCCAAAAAGGCTGCACCTAGGCATGCTGCATACTGCGTAACGCAAGCACACCCATTCACCGCCTGCCAACGCATACCTGTGAGTGACGTTGCAAACCACCACGTTCACTTCCACATGTCAAACGCAGCTTCTCAAATAGATTAGCACCAACACCATAGGTAGTAGTGTAGCGGAACTAACCATGCAGTTATTCAAAAGAATTTTGGCTCGCTACACGACACCCCTCACGGAAGCGCGGAAGCATGCATGCAAGTCTGCCTCGTTAGGCACACTTTCGCATTTACCCCTCTCGCTGACCGACTTCACGCCACTTCGCTTGCCTATAGGATAAGAGACTATTGGGAAATGGCCCACTCTGGGACTTCGTCTGTGAAACGGCAGAGAAGACTGCAAAACTGATTCGGATGTGACTCAGTGGTGTATTGTTACAATCTATGGACTGGCCTTTCGCATCCTCGTGCACCTTAGAGGCTTTAATGCGGACTGATTAGGGAATGATAGGAAATAGTAATACAATACATGTAGTGAGCAGTGTAATCCCCCCTGGTATTACCGTAAAGGCAAGGAAATAGAGATCAATCGATGAAGCCGAGAGCCGTAGCCGTGAAAACCGAACAACCGCAGGCAGTCGCTGCCAATCCCTTTTAGTCTACCGTACCCAGATGTGGAGGGTATCATATGCAGGAAGACAACTGACCCGCCCCACTCCCTCGTAAAAAAAAATTGCCGTGAACGCCAAGGTAGGCTGGCCGAGAGCGCGCCCCGCCTCGAAGCTCGACCGGCTGTGGAGATAGCAAACTCAAGCCCATTACGTATGGTGCTGTACCCACTGTCAAATCCGATGCAACTCCTTGGAGTTTCTGTCCAGCCTTCTATTCACTGCGCCCAAGACTGTTTTCAGCACCCCTTCGCCGGTAAGCTCAGTGCCGCTCTCGCTTGTGAATGGAACCGTGTCCACAATATCGCGAAGATCACCTCCAGCCAACTCCTTGAGTTCATCATCCAGCTGCTTCAGGTGCTTACGTGCACCAGGCTCCTTTCCAACCTGGAAGAACTGGATACCGACCTGCCATGGCACTGCATCAAGCCTGTCCAATTTCTTTGCAGCGGAGATGATGGGAGCTTCTACATCGTCGGAGGGCGCGCCGTCGGTAATCACGATGATGTTAATCGGTTTCGTCGTCTCGCGATTAGACATCTTATCAGCCTCAAGCCGGGCGAGGTATGGTTTCAAGATCTTATTGAGACGCTGGCCCGTGGGTGTAGCGCCGCCCGGTTTAACGGTCCGGAAGATCTCGCGGACGGTACTGTCGGTTCTGACATTCTTGTACATGGGAGAATCGGGGTGGTTCAGGAAATAGATATCGATGCCGTCCTTGTCCCGCTTTGTGCAAATAGGTGCGATTTTCTCGAGCGCTTTGGCAGTTTCAACCCATCTGCCGCCGGCCATGGAGCCAGAGTCATCGATGAGGAAAATGGTGTCGAACGTCTTGAGGAAGGCGTAAGTGTCATCGTCAGCGTCAGCTGTAGCAGCTGGAGTAGCCATAGCGGGTTGAGTGTAGGTAGGGTTGTATGAGGCGGGCGTGGGAGTGTACGCTGGCGGAGGCTCGTTTGATGGCGTTGTGAACGCGTTCATGCCTGAGCGACCTGCTGCTGCTTAGACAAATGTTTCTGGAGATGTTGCTATCGCTGTACTTACTAGGACGACGAGTCGCCGGTGTACCCGTAGAAAACGGATTGTTGGTCTGCGGGGCTAGAAAGCCACTCCTCTGACTTGAGCCCTTGGAGGCAGCAGTTTGCTCGTCCGTAGACATGTTTCTTCCACTCAAGGGATTGGAAGACCTGCGAGAGAGCTTCTTTTTCAGACCGTGGAAGACGCCGCTCATGTTCGGCTGTAAGTGTTTGTTCGAAGATGTAGAGTAGAGCTGCGGGGTTCGATGTGGTGGTGGTTGTGCCCCGTGGTCGAAGAGAAATGAGTGGAGAGTTGACGCAGACATGTTTGGCAGGAGCAACCTTTGCAGTGCGTTTGCAAGAGCAGTGTGGCGTAGCGGATGACTCAATAAAGCGGGCAAGTGGGGCTTGTTTGATAATCTTGAGAATCTTCTATGCCGTAAATTGTGTTATATGCGACTATCCGTGGTTACAGCATGCTTTATACAATCATGGTAGCGGCAAATGTGCGTATCTGAAAGCCTTACACACTGCCTTGCGATGAGCCCACACAACAAGCCACAGTGGCTATCAAATTAAGGCGAAACCGAAAACAGCGTATCACATTAGGCCAGGGTATGTCTGGTAGCGGACCTGAAAGGAACCGAATTTCACGGACGTTGCTCAAGGGCGGGGGCGAAGCCTGGATGGTGGCGCAGCATCACGGTACCACCCCAACAAGCGACACAGCCTTGACTAATGACCCGCATAGCCGCAGCGGCGGAATTTCACGAGCACAATCAAGCTATTATTCACGAATGAGAGTACGATGGGTATGCGGTAGTCGCCGTGCGCGAACGATCGTTCGTACTTTCCCTTTTCCGACCACGGTACCTACCATATCGTACCCGTGTTAGCGAGTCTTCGCTCCAGTGTATTGCCTCCAAGGCGTTTTCAGGGGCAAGTGCTCTGAAATCATTGTGAAATGGATTTTCATTGAGGGCGCACATGCGGAATGCCGACTTTGTTGCTGAGGCCGATTTACACCCCTTTCGAATGCACCATGGGGCTTGTCTGCCTTAGGCTGAAACCGTTCAGATCTGACTCCGTAGGGCTGAGCTTTACCTTAAACAAGGCAGGCACGGGCCTATACCGCGTGTGGAGGCTTGCAGATCCATGTGCCATGAGCAAAGTTGGGCCTGAAAGTAGGTCTCTCTCCACGCTGGGGTGATAACGTTTCAGCCTCAATAGGCATCTCTAGCCGTCCAATCCCGTTCCGCAGCCATAAACATGTCCCTGACCACAACATGCCTTTTCAAGCAATGACTAGGCCTCCGCTGGTGCCTTTTGATATAGGGAGCTGCTAGCGCCCGGCTCCCGGTCAACGACTTGGGATGCGCCCACAGGGCCGGTCGCTTCGCCAGGCCCCAGGCATACAATGCTCGATGGTTGTTCCAGCACTCTGAGCAGATGCCGATATCGAGACTACCTGTGTCAAGGCTGAGCTGGTTCTGGATGAGGTCGATCAGAGGCATGAGCCTGGTTCTCAACCCGCAGTGCGAGTGATTTTGGTCAATCTGATAGGACGAACATTGGCGAAGCGATTCTAGCAAACGGCCGACGTCTCCAGAATAGTAAGTCGGCTCGGTGTTGTCGTAGATTGTACCTTGGAACCGAAGGGTACTTAGCTTGACGAAGAAACGGACCATTTCTCCGAGCTGAAACGAGTCGCACTGCAAAGAGGTGTCGTAGCCCATCTTGCACTGGCGCTCGCCTGACGTGTACAGTTTGAGGAAGTGGTCCTGCAGCGAGTTGATGGTTTCAAGGATGTACTCCCGCCGCTGAATCAATTCGTCTGCAGACCATCAGTCAGGGCCATCCTATCATCCCGTACAGTGGTAGTCACACACCTTCTAAGCCGTTGGGCAAATCCCACCACAGAGCTCTTGTATGGTCTTCCTCCACGCCAGGTCTCCACTGCGCCGAATCCCGCATCATCAAATGCTTCGAGTACCGTGTGACCCATGGCGGGTGGTCGAAAAGCAAGCCAATCAGCAACTTTTGTCGTGCCCTCTCCTCTGGCACACTGCTGCCGGTCCTGCTCTTCGACTTCGCATCTATCAACTGCAGGTATTTCTTCCTGTGTACAAACGACATGAGGCTATGAACGGCATCGAATCGATCCGCTACAACGGCGAGGTTGGCAAGATTGGGCACAGGCGGCGCGGAAACGGCGAGGTCTTGACCGTGTACGGCGCGCAGGAAGTCGGCGGCAAGGTTCTGAATGTTGGAACCCTTCGATATGGCTATTCGACCGACATTGACTATAGGGATCCGCGGCAGGGCATCTGTAGGCGCATCTGCAACATCAGAGTATCCCGCAATCTTCACAGCTTCGAGCGCTGCTATCAGCTGTTGCCCTTCGCTGAACCGGTCGCTGAGCAGGTTCTCAAAGTACCGTGAGCTCGACCGGAGCGTCTTGGAATCCACGCGGTACGCGAATTGCTGCCCACCCTCCTCCTGAGACACGTTGAGGACCAGGTCGCCGCCTGATGCGATCACCAGCAGGTTGTCCTCCTCGGCCATGGTGATGGCTGAACGGCTGAGAAATTCAGGTGCGAGGCAGATTCATTCACGGATAAGGCCAGGCCATGGCGGGATCTTGTACGGCGATACGCTGAGGTGGTGGTGGTGGGTGATGAAGAAAAGGCGACCTCTGGGTCACCCGCTGAATTTCTGGAGGCTGAGCCCTGCATCGCCACAGCGCGTTGACCAATCGGAGAGCGCGCGGGTTGATTAGTCAGCCATCGAGCTTCGATCGAGCTCCACAAGTTCACGCTGTTTTATCTTCACTCAACGAAATTTGGCAAGTCTTGCATGACTGATGATTTCTGCAAAGCAGTTGTTGATTATGTATGCCGAGTACATCACTGCTTCCTATGACCGTCCTCCACAGGCACTGATCCGCGATCGAGGCCCTTCCGCTCTCCAATCGATCCGAGAAAAGGACATGGACGAGGAAAACCTAGAGCAGTCATGCTACAGCACCAACATTGTTGTCTTGCCTTTTGGGTGTTTGTAATATTCACACCTACCTTAGAAACAGGCGAATCCTTCAAGCACCCCACTCCCCAAATAGCTGCCAGTTCGAGTAGACGCTGAAAGGCTAGAAGTGGTATCCCTCCTCCCAGTCCAACAGCCACTCCTCCGCGGAGATATGACCATCCCCAAACACCTTGACCCTTGGATCAGGCGACTACGATCGGTTGCTATCTTTCAGAATGTCGGCAAGTCAAAAGTGGGGTAAGCATTCGTAACCGGGCATGGTCGAACAGTTAAATGCAGGCCCCTTTTCTTCGGTACCGAGCTGCCATGTACGATGAATTCCAACCGGTCCCGCGCTCGCCAGCTCCGGAGAAGGCCAGGGAAGGCCATTGCTGAATAGCTTGAAGGCCCCATCTTGAGCATTCGGAGAGCGAGAACAACACGAACCTCCCCGTGGTGCGCGAGGTGTTGAGCGAGCGGCGCGAGGATCTGGTGCATATTACCGTGCAGATTGGACTGCCGCACTCGCAGTGGTAGACTGCATGCGCCAAAGCCAGGACAGCTGTCCCCGATATACGCGCAACTTGCAGTCATTTCGACGACGATGGAATTGCCAAAGTTCAACCGGTCGGTGAGCATTCTGATAGGCTCCTCTTTTAACTCGCCCAGTTTGGGCTGTAGGACATCGGAAGCTTCTTCGTGTATCTGGCGACATGTGGAAAGTAGAGCTACTCCGGGTATCGACTTTTTCACCAATGTCAAGAATATTCCGCCGGGTTCAAGATCAAGGAGGCAGATCTTTGACCGGAAGAACTTCGTACGCCATGAAGCAGAGCTCCACTGGCAGGTTCAAGAACCGAAAAGGCTGCAGGTCTCTCATGATCGCCGTCGACTCGTGTAACCTGAATGACTGGTTGGTAGCAAAGAGGCATTGTAATTAAATTGAATCAATCGATTGCTTTTGCCTTGAGTGTCGGAACGTGACGTACCTGAGGCTGCTGAAGTTGGCGAGTGTGGAGTAGAGAAGTTCGGAACTTGAGTGCGACAGATTCGTGCTGAGACGGAGAAAAGTAGGAGCGGTCGCCGTGGCGACACACTTGATGAGAGGAAAGAGCAGAGGCAGTATCAGGTGCACGAGCGACGGAGAGTGAATACAGGCGATCAGGGCAGGAATCGGGATTCGCTGCGTGAGTAAAAGTTTTCAAATAGTGTTCTTTCACTGCGATTCCTATATTTACTAGCAGAACCATTGCCACGGAATTAAGTACGTGATTCCTGTTTTCGATCTATCATCGCGTGCTCGATGGTGTTCACTCCATCCAGAAGATTCTTGGGGATTAAGCTAAGCACACTAAAGCCTCCTAAAGGGGGTATATAAAATTAATTATCCTTCTATCTCTTTACAGTGTAAGGGTAATCAGGACCTACCATATAGACTGCCTTATGTCCTAAGTATTGCCTACCGCGAGAGGTCCTCAAGCAAGTCTCGATCTGGGGAGCTTACCCTGTCACTCCTAGCATCTTCTGGAAAAGATAGAGATGGAGGGTGAGCCGATGGAGAGTAACATGTCATGACGGAAGAGGCAGTCTGCCGCTAGCGTATTCAAATGGAAGGATTCGGAGATGCCACCCAGCTCGCACGTACACCCGGGAGGGAGAGAAGTGCTACTCTTCGGAATAGGTTTGCAACCAGACAATCGTACATTTAGCACCACATCTCATTGCGCAATTGAAAGTCTGAAAAGTAACATTAAACATATCGCTAATCCCTCTACCCAAACACCACGCTAAACTAACCAAAATCCAAACGAAAAGAAACACCACCCTTCCTTCCATCTCAATCATTCCCAAACCTCCCAGTGCCACGCTCGCAACCTCTACTTCTCCCCCCTAAACCTCAACTCCCGCGCCCGCCCATCAAACCCCACAGTAGAAAACTTCCACCATTCCCCATGCCACCTCGAGCACACACTCCTCAAGAACCACCTCAAGGGCGGCGGCACAGGCGGGAAACTATGCCAAGCGCCCTCAAAGCTTGGATCATGGTTCAGAAAGAAACAAGGCAGCTGCGTCGTCTTGCTCATACTGCCCATGACCTTCTGCCCCTCGGCCTCCATCATGGCCTTGATATCCAGTACGTCGGAGTACTTTTGTAGGGAGACGAGTGTCTCGATTTCGTCGGAGAGATGGGTGGACAGGGGGACGAGGAAGTCATCCATAAGCGTAACGCATGTGGATGCGCTAAAAGTGTTCTTCTTGGAGTCGATAAGGTAGAGCCAGTTGCCCCAATTCACGAACCCGGTCTCAAACAGCTTGTGCTGTTCCACGTTGACTTCCATGATCCCCTTTTCGCCCGTAAGCCGTTCCACGTCGGGGAAGAAGTGCTCTTCCTCGCCATGGTGATGCGCGTGAAGGCTCTCGTATGCCGCGATGCAGTAGCGCACGAAGTTCGCGTGCTCGGAGGCAGGGATGTGCGGCGCTTGTAGGTATATTGAATTGAAGCAGCGCACGATGCAGTTGTGAACGAGGGCCATCTCAGAGGCAGCTGCTGTGAAGTCGTCGGTCGCACCAGTTTGGTGGTATGGAGTGGGAATCAGTTTCATGGGGCCTAGTTCCCAGGAATATTTGGGTGAGTTTGAGGGTCGGTTCGACATGGTGCTGAACTCGGCTTCGGGTTCAATGGTGATTGTTTGGGTTGTGGACATGGTGACAGCTGTGAGGCAATGACTGGTAGAAAAAGGCGGAATGGGTCAGAGGATCCGGTAATGAATGTCGAGAGTATGTTATCGAATGGAACGCTAGACGCCTGCTGAGGGGGTATCAAAGAGATGAGGGGCTGATGTTCGAATGAGATGTGATATTCGACGAGCATCCTCATGTGCTCTTTATACAGACCCTCACCGCCAGCCTCCAAGAGCTCGTGTTCGCTGCTTACCTTGTATGTACTTTTCAAGGGTCACAGGTCGAGACTCTAGTCTCTATTCAGCATGTACAAGTCAGCGTCACTCCATGTGAATTGAGGCGTTGAGGCTTGTGTGCGGTGATGATCCTCTTTGTTTCCAGCTCGCCTCACCTTTCTCAGGCTGGTGTGGCTGAGGAAGAATCAAGGCTTGACGGCATAAGTCAAAATGTCGAGATTCGCAAAAGATTCTGGAAGGACAAGCGAAGGCTTGATTATGGCGTTCCTAGAAGCCGAATGCGGAAAGTAGACGCTGCAATACGAAGTGGCGTCGAGCTGAGCTTCAAGTCAGAAACAGCGACACAATTGGAACAAAGCTACGAATTTGACGAATAGAAGTTCGAGTGGGTAAAAATCGCGTTTATTTGGTGTCTCGGTAATCTCATCAACCGACCGGTCGAACTGCGGCGCTCTGCGCTAGACTACACCGCCACATGTGTTAGCATGTTGCTGACCCAAAACGTTCAGAAGACGGGTGGCCGCTTGCTGTGCAGACCGTGTTCCTGAACCTATTTATTTTTTCAAGAGTACCTCCAGCTCTGCGGCTACTGCGTCGCCAACCTCTGATGTCTTGGAAGTGCCACCAATATCTTTTGTCCGAATGTTCTTGTCAATGACAATCTTCGTCGCTTGGTCGATCTTCTCTGCGATATCGGGGCGGCAGAGCGAGTACTTGAACATCATGCTCATTGACAGAATAGTTGCGACGGGGTTGACGATGCCCTGGCCTGCGATGTCGGGTGCGGAACCTAGACTTAATCAGCACCTCTCTCCAGCTTCTCGATGGCGGCTCACTTACCATGGATCGGCTCGTAGATTCCGTTAATCCTCGTCTTGCCGTCTGGAATGGCGCCGAGGCTGGCACTCGGGAGCAGACCAAGACTGCCCGGAATCACACTGGCCTCGTCGCTGATGATGTCGCCGAACAGATTGCTAGTGACTACGACACCGTTTAGCGCTCGCGGGTTCTTGATCATAAGCATAGCCGCCGAATCGATGAGGTGGGTGCCAGACTTGAGCTGCGGGTACTCCTCCTCCATGATGCGCTCAAATGTTTTCCGCCACAACCTCGACGTCGCAAGCACATTGGCCTTGTCCAGACTCCATACCGGAACAGGCGGGTCCTCTGCCGACGCCAGGTTGCCAGCTAACCGCACGACGCGCTCGATCTCTTCCACCGAGTATGGCTCCGTGTCCATCGCCTTGCCGTCTCCCTCATCCTCTTTCCTGTCGCCAAAGTATATGCCACCGGTGAGCTCGCGGATGATGTTGAAGTTTACGCCGCGGACGAGGTCGGCTTTGAGGGGCGAGTGTTCGACGAGGGAGTCTGAGGCGAAGAAGCAGGGGCGTAGGTTTCCAAAGGTTCCGAGTTCTTTGCGCAGCCTGAGGATGCCTTGCTCGGGCCGGATCTTGCCAGTTCCCCATTTCTACAAGAAGTGTCAGTACACAAGGCCACAATTGACGTGGAGGTTGGTGGGCGCACCGGGCCTCCAACGGCGCCGAGAATGATGGCATCTGCTGCCTTCGCTGCTGCCAAGGCTTCGTCTGTGAGGGGGTTGTTGTGCGCGTCAATTGAGCACTGCCGACGGTCAGAAGGGTACATATGTACACAAGCCTCAGCATGAATGACGTACGCCTCCGAAAAGGTGCTCCTGGAAATTAAACTTGACATCCGTGTTGCTCTCCACAACCTTGAGGATCTTAATTGCCTCTTCGATGACCTGGAAGCTGCGCGTGAGCTCACGCCTGTTACACTTCGCGGGAAGCTGTTACCTCGGGTCCAACACCGTCGCCTGTACCAATTGGAGTCAGCAGCTGCGCACGAAGCTCAAACGCGTGTACTCACCGCCGAGAACGACAATATTAAACGTGGACATTCTGCGGGTGTGATTTTGATTGAGAGGCCGTCGTGTTGCGGCGCCAGAAAAGGTTTGTTTGCCCTGGCTCGGGCTACCCCACGCAACCCCGCGGAAAACAACGGCTCTGCCGACATCGGCGCGCTTTGGGCCGAATCCTCACTTCACCATATGATATGGGGACCCTTCTTGTTCCAGACGTGGCCCGTCTCTTATTTGACATTGAACATCAACTTCGCGGACCAAGTGTGACTGCAAAAAAGACAGTTCCTACTTCGGGATATGCACATATTGTTGCAGTACTCGGGGCGGAAACCCGCAAATCTGTACCTTGGTGGGTATCATGGCCGCTGGAATGTATTACTCAGAATGGCTTTAGATAACGACACGCCCTGTCGTACTCTCCGTTGTAGCGTTCGGGTTGCATTCGTGCCAGTCCATGCATTGCGTCCAGCGACCTGTGGGTTTAGATTGCCATAAAAGCCTACAAGCCGCGCCCAATACGTCGTCCTATGAAGAAACGCGATCCTATGAAGAAACGTGATCCTATAGAGAAACGTAGGAAAAATTAGATCTCACGGGTAGTAGAATTGATTGCGCCCCAATAGTTAAGAAGTTGCTCATAAGTTGTTGCAAGAAGGTTCGTAAATCTGCGTCGTGCCAAGATTCCGACCCGCGCTAACCCCTGCGAGGCCTAGCGGCCCTCGTCTCATTGTGAACGATCAACTGGTGGAATCTCCAACTGCCTCCTTCACCGTTCACCGACTCATCTTCCATTCCGACCAGGGACCGCAATCTTGCTCGTGCGAAAGAGTTGCTTAGAGGACGATCCGATGAAATCTCTATACCGCAACCACGCCACTCCTCTCTTGAGCTGTCTTGCGACACATACACCACTAGCGACCCCCTCGCCACGTCTAACGGAAGGAACACTTAGCAATACAGCCCTTTGAAGGCTATCAGGATACACAATCTCGACGATAGATAGAATATAGCTGCAACCATGCATGCCACCCTGACTCCTAACAGGAGGCTGCGTCCAAAGTCAAACCTCCGAAGTATGGGCCGCCAAGGGCCATCAGGATGGGCAATCCCTAGGACACGAGACTACACGCATCGTCCAATATCTTTCCCATGTCTCTTATTCTTGCCAATTCATGTCTTCCCCGAGTCCTCCGATTTCCAAGTCGCATCATACAATCTAGCGGAACTCGCGACAGTTTGCCTGCCACTCGCTCGCAATTCCGATGCTAACGATGGCATGAGCAAGTGTAGTAAACGTTTGCTTATGGCGACCATTTTTGCATGAAATGTGGTGAGTATGTTGTGAAATGAATGGGGATATTTATTGTCTTGCCAGTTTTGGTGTTGGTGTCTTGTGATGCGGATTTCCCCTTCACTGTCCATACACCATGGAGGCTTGCTCCGGCAATGGAGCGTTTCTCGTTCACCGCAAAGGCCATTTATTAATCTTTTCGCCAGCGCAAATTTTCGTTAATACAAACAACAATCACCACAATGGATCATTTTCTCTTGAGAGAAGAGGATGAGCCGTTGTCAGAGCGTGCTGTGTTCTTCGTTTAGGAAACTGCGCCGATGAGAACATTTGCTGACCGAGAACAGCACAGGTGCTCGGAAGAAGATGGTCTCGACTGCATAGATGAGGAAGGCGGTGCGGCAGTCGAAAGCGGAGGACAGGTCGCCACGGTAGACGGATTCGCCTTCGCGGGCAGCGACAACGCGCGGCTGATGCTGGACTATCTCGATATCCGCCAGACTGAGCAAACCGTCAAGCTGCCCGCTGTCTCCGCCTGTCGCCTGCCGACCCTCCAGGCAATACTGTGGCGAGAATGGCCGCGCGAAGCAGCACAGCGGCAGGCCCACGAGCCAGAGGGTTCGGGGGTGTCTGAAGCGCAGTTCGCCAACGGTATGTTCACCGTGGTGGGAATTCTGGCAGGTATGTTGTCGAACCAGTTTCGTCTTCGTGGCTAGCTAATCAGCTAGAAAACTGCGTATTCATCCTCCATGACTGCATGGGTACAGAGTGGACCTGCGAGCTGTGCAACTACGTGCGGCCAGGCGGGCACCAGATATCTCTCGAGCCCCTTCTCGACTGGGCGACTCTCACACCGGTGGAGTCGCCCGACTTCATCAACCGCGAGGTCCTCGTTTTTCAGCGCGACAACAACGCACGACTAGAGCATGGCGCCGACTTCAGAAAGCATCTCCCTCCAAAGACCCTCACCATATGCCCCGAATGTCTAGTCCGCCTTTGGGAGAGCAGGATAGAGGCGTGGTCGTTTGTCGACAAGAATCCCGATATCTTCGGGAAATACCTACAAGTATCGACAACGCACCAAATTTGGCGCGATTACAAACGATATATCATCAAAGCAAAGAACTGTTTCTTCGAGGAAGCCGATTTAGCGGAGATTCGGTCCTTCGCGGACAATTTCACGACGAGATCTGAAGCCCAACCGAGATCCACCGCCCACAATACCTTTTGTGACTGTGGACGACAACTAGAAGCAGCAGAGAAAGTCCTCCGAGGAGTAATCTCGGAAGATTCAGATGTTCTTATGGAATTCGACGGGTCGGACGAGGAGAGCGATAGAACGCCATTTGGGCTAGACGGTGCCTGGTCTCCGAAGCCGCGACGCGTCGCTTCAGACTCCAAGGCGGGGGAGGCCTTACTATTTCACAAGAAGCGATCATGCTGTGAAAGCACAATGTATCGCCAAGGTTTTGGACGGACGACCTCTTCTTTCACTGCCTCCAAACTCCCCACTACGTTCGCTCACGACGTACGCCCCACTCAACCTACAAAATTCACCACCTTAGACTACGGTCAACTCTTTCCATATCGCCCTCAATATGTCCACCTCCCCGTATCAAAACCTAATCAGCCAACAAGAGCACTCCTCGCGCCCGCGCCACGCAATGGACCCAACCGCAGAAAAACCTTTCCAAGGCACCTTCAGCATCTCAGAAGAAGAGAAGTACCCAAACGCCCGCGCTGGTATCCCAAATGGCGCCCCGCGGACATACGTGTACAAGCCGGGCATCATGTTCTCAGTGCCGCCGATGGAAGACCTTGGTCCCATTCGCACTAATCCGCCTGCGCGCAAAGAACCGTCCCTCCAATTCGGTCGGGATGGCGCTTTTTCCGTGAAGGGCAAGCGACCACCTCCTTTGACGCTGTTGCCATATCTCTCTGAAGCGCGCAGCGCTGAGCTGTCTTCTACGTCTCCAAAATTCGACGACTTCTCATGGTCACAGTCAGGTTCAGCGACTCTAGATCTCGGCTCCACACACTCCAAATTCACCACGGTGAACGCAGAGACTTCAGCAAACCTCCAAGGCCCAGCAACAGCGACCCTCCTAAACCCCAAGCCTCTACTAGACCCCATCGTCGCCGCCACCGCCCGTAGAGCGCTCTCCAAATCGCAACCGTCTACGCCTCTGCTCCCCCCAGAAAAGACTACAGGCAAACACGGACTTAACATCCTCCCTATTCGCGCGAAACCCCGCTCCTCCAGCGCAGGCCCTACACCAGACCCATCCATCCTCCTAGCAAAGCGCTTCCCCTCCGCCAAGGAGCTCATCTGCAGCTGCCACAAACCCGCGCAGACCTTTGCCGTCAAGATCGTCGAGTGTTACAACCCGGAGTGCAGGATCGGCTGGTTCCACTACGATTGCCTGGGCAAGAGCGCCAAGTTATCCTCACTGCATGGAAAATGGACGTGTGAATGGTGCAAGGCGGGGAAGTACTGGGGTACTGCGACGGAAGTGACGGATATGAACGTGGTTTTTGGGAAGAACGAAATTGTGGAGGCTTTGGATCGGCTGTGGGGTGTGCCCCGTGGTGCTGGGACGAATCCGTATGGGATGAGGAAGACGATGGAGTTGTATGATGGGCAGGAACAGGCTGACCTGGACCATGGCTACGTGGGTACTGGAGATGCCCTGCCAAACCAAGCTGCGGAAAAGGCGGAGCATGAGGCTTTGACGCGGCAGGAACGGGACATTGACGCTGCTACTGCGGTGGGTACCTCGATTCAATATACGAGCGAAACTGTCGATGGCGCCATCTCAGATGCCGCTCAAGTTCATGTTTTCACTCCGGGCAACCTCGCGTCCTTCGGCTACACGCCTTCGTATCCGTACTGGCTTTGTCAAACTCCCGACCAACAGATGTATGATGAAGAGGTCTACGACGAAGAGACGTATGATGGGGAGGCTTACGACGAAGAGGACTATGACGAAGAAGACTTTGACGGAGAGTATTACGAGTACGACAACGTCATGGAGGAGTAAGCAGGAAGGGATACGTGTCGGGGATAATCTTGAAGGAGATCTGCATCTCGCGGAAGATGTCAGCAGCACTAGCATGACACGCGTTGCTGAGTTGCCTGTCCTGGATTCTTTGCCTCTTCCCGTGTCGGAGAAGAGCAGGTTACTGGATTGGCCTTTTACAGTGCTTTCTCTCAGCGCTTTCCCCGGAACTCTCGATTCCCACCTAGGAGACGAGAAGATCACTGGATCAGCTTGTAGTAATAATGATATGCGTTTGAAATCTTCAACTTTAGAAAGTGGTTGGCATGTGATTGTGTGGGGAATCTTCAGTGAAGATATGATGATGCTGCAACTGTTGATGCATAAGATACGATAAACTGAAGCTCCATTTATACCGTCTTTTATGGGTCTATATTCACCTATCTTGATTTCCTCATCTCGAGATTCATCACAGAAGCGCACAGAGCATAAGAAATCGGGGATCCGGTTCTTCGATCCAAAACTCGAAGGATATGTGATTGTAAAATACAGTAATGCAATGCCCAAATGCCCTACCCCCGCACATGCTAGTCTAACTTACAGAAACACCACTCTCCCGCGCTTACTGCATAAAGTCCCTCATATGCTCCCTCTCCTCCCGCTTCACGAATTTTCCGAGCGCCGGTCCGGGAATCGTGTAGCCGGTGAACTTGGTGTAAAGATTGAACAAAATTCCCGGATCACTCGCCTTATAAAAGCTCGTAGCCGGCACGCCCCCACTCAGCGCCACGCCACCGCTTCCCTCGACCTTGAAGTTCACACACTGGGGATACGCCTGAGCGCCATTCGTCTGGCCTGCAGCATGTAGAGCGATAATCTCGTGTCGGATGACGTAGTTGCCCGGAGCCAGGTTGGATGGGATGGTAGTAGTCCAGGACACGTTGTTCTTGACCAGGTCGTCGGTGACCCAGGCCCCGGGGTCGTTGCCGCTGATCCAGGCGCCTTGGTCAAGTTTGGTGAAGAGGAGGGAGGCGGGGGAGGCGGTGTCGCAGGAGGCGCCGCAGGAGGCTATGTAGTCGATAACGGGGCCTATTCATCCTGTTAATCAACTACTCTTTCGGCGAAAGAAGGAGACGAAACTCACCCTTATGCGAAACCGGCCACGTATCCCACAAGAAAGTAACCTTACTCCCCGGCTTCACACTGACATACGCCCCATTGCTCTTCGCGCTCTTATGACACACAATATCGACCTTGCCAAACGCATCCGGGCTCACAAACCCATTGTCCAGGTTATCCGCCTGCCAGCCCACCGTCGTCGGAATCGGGCTGTTGTACTTGAAGGCCGCGTTCCAGCCCTGGTACCACTTGCCGTCGGCGATGACGCCTTGGACGTGGCCGTGGGCGGCGGTAAGGGCTGGCAAAGCGCCGGCGAGGATGTAGGCTTTCATTCTGCGGTAGCGAAGGGTAAGGGGTATGGATATGTGCGAAGTAGATGAGGGATTGCGGGAGCGAAACGAGATCTTCGAGGGAATGTACGGGAGCCACGAGGGAAAATGCAGCACCTACCAGACAATCGCTACTGAACCCAGGTTGAGGCCCTCTATATACACAGCTTCCCCATGTCCAATTCCATACCCTTCCAGGCCATCCTCGCAAGCATCGACGCCCAAAACCCACCTGCTAATCTACACAAATGAACTGCCCTCCTCTGGACCCGGTTCTAGGATCCTCCTTCCTTCTCGAAATCGGCAGTGGCTCCGCTAGAAGCAAGTTTGCACATTTGACATGAGGCGTGGAACGAACGCGATAGGCGGGGACGGTGAAAAGGCTGGCCAATTAATTTGTGGTGGTCGGGTATGGGCAAGGTGTGCTACGGTGGCGGTTAATATAGATGGGCTTTCGGCTCTGACCTCTAGAGTTTCCTTGGTCACGCCCCGAGCAAATCTCCACCAGCATTGAAGGCAGGAAACAGGGATAGTTGAGAGGTGGTCTGAGCCATTGGGCATGGAAATAACAGACTAGAACCATTTAGTTACGGTGGTTAGCTTGGATTTTGAACGAAGAAAGAGAGTGCACCTGCTCACCACCCCAGCGCACCCACAGAGCCTCAACCCCAACGGCCGTAAACCGCCACCGGGTGTTACGCAACAACCCCACGGGGTACGCATACGAGCATGCGCGCACCCCAGAGCCAGACTGCGCGCGCCATTAAAAGCGTCCATGTGACATGTCGTCATAACCTTGCACTCCCCTAGCGCAGCGGTTCAATTAAAGTAGATGAACACGGACCGGCATTCCGGCTATACAACGACATCCAATCAACCTCACCGACCGCGTGTACAGAGGGGTCGTACGAGTCAAGTATGCACCGTCTCCAATAAGGAAAGAAAAATCTGAAAAGCCACTGGGCTGATCAGCGTGAAAAGCTTGATGTGCAGTTAAAATTTTGGACATGCCCGATAGGAGCAAACGACCCTATATCTAACGCCTGCCCACCGCCCATCACCCCTTGACAAGACCAGTATGCGCCCATATCTACAGCCCGAAACACCTAACCGACAGATAATCATACATCTAAGAAGAGAATAGAGACCGTATTGCACATCCAGATCGTGAAGATTGATCCCGCGTTATGGTACCATGCACGTCAGCGTAACCAAGATGACCACCGCCATGCATTTAATTCCTCGTCGCCTCGATTGCCTTCTCTAAGCCCACGATTCTCAGACTCTTGCCGCGGCCAAGTTTGCCTCGCATCAGACCAGCTGCCGGAACCATGGCGTCGTCCCAGAACCTGAACACTGCTTTCATGTCTCGGGGCCACCCCTCCAGCACAACAGTGCTGACGGGCATGAATGGTCGATCCTCTTCGGAAACGGCAAGTATGCTATATTCTTGTACGAACATGAGTGCTGTTGAGAAAGCCGCAGCCTGGGATTTCGAAAGAGCGCCAACGATGCTACATCATATTAGCTACACCCCTTTCCGATACGCGATGCAACTTACATATACATCTCAAAGTAGGCATCCAGAACATAGATGTGCTCAGGCTCCAGATCGCGTTGGGAAAATGGCATAATCTCAACAACTTTCGTCGTAACCGCCGGTGATTTAGGCGTACTGGGCGTCTGTGGCCGTTCAGCGGTCTTGTCTCCAGAGAACTGCCACGAGGGACGGCGCAGCAGGGCCGGAAAGTATGCGCTCACCTGCAGGCTCCCCCATCCGGAAGTTTGTTGCTGCTCCATCTTGAATAATCGCACGCGGTACCGGTCCGCTTTAGCTTTGTAGCGCCAGTGGTCCGCTGATCTGGGAATAGTAGGCCCTTTGCCTTCCGTTGGGGGAAATATGTTGAATAGTTCTTGTGGTTCGGCGCCTTCGTCAACCTCGAGGAATTCGCCAGTTGGTGTGAGGTCCATGCCCATCAAGCGAGCACCAGAAAGTTCCTCCGCGGAGCATCCTTTGCCTTTCCAGAGGTACACTCGGCCACTCTCGGTTGAGATGATGTACGCAAATCCAGAACATAAGCTTTTCAAAGAAAAGTCGACCTCGTCAAAAGCAATGTGACCTAGGTGTCGGCGTCCACAAAGCACGTACTCCTTCGGTGGTGGGTTTGTGCCTCGTCTTGTGATAACGATGCCTCCGAGCGCTTCAAAGAAGTTGGGGGTTTCCTTCCCTTGTCGCATTGTTGAGAGCTTGCCTTGGTTCTGTTTCGCATAATTCCGTGCAAATAACTGCACATCTTCTAGCGTGGGTTCCGCTACGCCGTTGCCGGACCAGAGATAGACTTCAGTCATCCTAGCACCCTTCGAGTCGCCGAATATATGCGTACACAGATACATGCACTCTTGGAATAGCACGTGCTCCTCATGTGCTGGAACAGGAATCAGCTTTCCGTCGCCTGTGATCTCATGAAGCTGCTTGCGAAGCGTTCTGATCTTTCCGCTGGGTCCAAAATCGAACGGAGGATTCTTCAGGATTTGTACCGCGTCGATGTTGTCTGGCAGCTCACCAGTTGTCACAGGAACCTCATCAAAGAACTCAGCAAATATCCCTTGCGGCTTGTCAGGAGCAGGGGATGCCTTGAATGGTTCCGAATAAGGCCGATCGTTGCTCATAGGCGGCGAGAGTGGAGAGTGTTTCGCGGAGTAAGGCTTAGGTGGGCTCGATTCTCTGGACTTCGCAGCAACAAGTCCACCTAGGCCTCCCAAGCTTCCGAAGCCGCCTAGTCCGAGGCCAACTGGTTTGGGCTTCGGCGCTTGTGGCTTTGGGTGCGCTTTCTCTGTTGATTCATCCGAGCGAACGAGGCCTGCATTTTCCATGGCTGCTTCTTCATCGGCCTTAGTGGGCAGCTTTATTGGTGACTTGACTCTTGCCGGAGCGGGCGACGATGGAGTGGACTGGCGACTCCACAATGATGTAGCACCCTTCACAGAGAAGGTAGACTTTTCGGGAGGGGGACTCTGTCTGCTCGAGGGTGTGTCTACATTAGGTGCAGATATCTCCTTTAGGGCTTGGGGTTCTGGCTTGGTAGGCGGGACCGGCAAAGGTCTGGATGTTGGGAACGAAGTTACTCTGCCGATCGTAGGTGGTGTACTCGCGTTTGGTGAAGGTGACTTCCTCGAGGCATCTACGACAGGTAGAGGCGACTGTTCGGGCTTTTCAGCCGTGGGTGGAAGCAATCTTTTTGGGGTTTCGAAAGGTTTTGTCAATGGTGATTTCTTTGGTGTGGCATGCGCATCAGAAGACACTCTCCTGTTAAGATCCAACGATGTGGGTTTCTTCGGTAGTTCAGGCGAGGGTGATTTCTCTAGCTTTCTGGATAAGTCTGGTGATTTCGCAGGCATAACCGGCTTCTCTTTGAGTGATTCTCTGAGCGGTGTCCTAGTTACTGGAGGTTCCTCGTTAGTCTTGGAAGGCTCAGAACTTGGAAGCATATGCTCGGCTTTAACCAATGGGACAGTAGCAATTGGATTCACCTTTTCTGGAATCACTTCCTGTGGAACATGCTCTGTCTTCGTCGTGGTCTGTTTGGTGGCTGGAGTTCGTCTTTTGGGACCTCGAGCTCGTCCTTTGGTCATGTGCGTCAGCTCCGGAGCTGGTCTTGGCTTTTCCTCTTCCGCAGGCTTGCCGGACGATTCCGTGCTTCCACTCGACGCTCCTGGGTTGGTAGCCATAGGTGGCGGTCCTCTTGCAAGCATGTTGGCTAGCGCAGGATTGAACCGATTCGCGAGCTTGCTGGCCTTAACAGGCTCTTTGAATGACAAAGGTGCAACCGGCTGTTCAGGCTTCTCTGTCACTGCAGGCTTGATGTTTCTTGGAGGCTCGCCATATGGCAGAGAGGCCGTCGACTGTCCCGGTTTGTCGGCAACTACAGGTTTGCTAGTCCGGATACTCTTCAGTCGCGCAATCGCTTCTGGGGTGGCATCTTGATCCTTCGGAGGCGCAGGCTTTGAAAAGCTATCTGCTCGGCCGAGGTTCTTCCTTATAGCTAAAGCCTCTGGCGTGGCAGACGGCTTCGGCGAACTATCAGTCCTCTTGTGCGCAGCAGAGCCCTCTTCCTGTGCCTTGGCCAACATGGCAGCCTTCTTGCTTATGAGACTATCCCTGAACTCATCGCGGCGAACGGAGGGTTTGGGGCCACCAGTGATATTCAATCCTTGCTTGCCGCGAAGTATGTTGTCTTTCAAGACGTCTGGCGCAACATAGTTCTTGGTTTCCGTCTTCTTCAGCTTCCCAAAGACACTCTGAAGCTCCGAGACGTTGTCACTCTTCGGTGCATCCGACATCGCGTTGCGGGATTTGAGGTTCGCGCGAAAATCCTTTTTCGGAGGTGTATCGGGCTTGGGCTTCGATGCTGGCGATGAAAGCGGAGAGTCTTTGGGGAAACGGGTGGCGGAAGAAAGTGGTTTAGGCGTCTCTGCCAGCGCTGGCGCTGAAGAAGACGTCTCCTTTCTGGGCTTCGAAGTCGGTGATAAGGGTTTCGGGATAGGATCATGGGAGATGTCGGTTGGTGTCTCGGTATCTGCTTTCGGGATTGAAGGTTCTGCAGCCGGGGGACTGGCTTCCTTGGTTGCAACTACCGTGGGCTTGGGAGAGACTACAGGTTTCGGCTTTGGCGAAGGCTCTACCGTCTTCGTGATTTTCTCTGGCTCAGGGAACTCTTCCTTTTTAGGCGATTCGGATCTCCGGAGACCTACGGGCTTCAGCTGAATATCTTTGATCGGAGACGACCTTCCGGAGGCTGCTGACTCGGCGGGCGGACTGTGGAGGGGGTTCCCCTTGCCTAGATCGACACTGCCACGTTGCTGTTTGATGCGATTTATCTCGCTCATCCAGGCGGGCTGCTGCGGAGGTGGCTGTTTGAGCTTTGGTGACTCGGGCTTGTTCAGCGCGCTTTCCAGCCAGCTGGACTTGGTTGGGCTCCATCGCTTCGATGGACTTGGCGGAGAAGTGTCTTCTTGTTGGTGGTTGCCCTCGCTGAATGTAGATGCGACGGATTTGCTGCGGCTATGGTGAGGTAGCGCAGGTTTGACAAACTCTGCTTTTGGCGCACTATCCGCAGTGTCCTTGGTAATGTCCTTTGTGATGGTGAGGTTGCTCGAGCTTGATCCAGGGCGTGAGGAGGGCTCCATTGAGTTGTCTCGGCTCAAGCTGCTCGGCCTTGAATCCGTCTTTGGGAGTGTGCCGTAGGTGTTTCCTCGGTTGCTCAGTGTCGAGTTTTGCCTGCTCAGACTTGTGGGTGCTTGAGAGCTCCACCTCTTGCTCACGCTGTCGCTGCGCTTGAGCATCGCACTCTGAACGAAGCCACCCATGCCCTTGGTGGGAGACGAGGGACGTTCTGGGGATATCCTCCCTTGCGTTGGAGACATGGCCAAGCCTCGTATGGAGCCCGTCCGATCCCCGCCATCAACTGATGCGCTTTGCTCTGACGGAGGCGCAAACTTTTGTGACTCCAGCACCGGAAGCGGCGACTTGGCTTTGCCTGTGGCGTCAATTTCTGCTCCAGCGGTGGCGGGTGTGTTGGAGAAGCGAAGGCTCAGGGCAGCACTACCACGCAAAGAGCTGCTCGATCGAACGCTCTCTGGGGGCGGACTGGTAGCCTCCGGCTCAGCTGTAGACTCCCTCGACAAGCCCGGCAACTGTCTCTTGCCAGACGCCGAGCCGGTCTCGGAAGCATTGTCCTCCTGGTTCCGCATGTATGCTGCCGAGCCAATCCCCCGATCTGGTGTCTGCTTGAACCAAGATGGGTCTTTTGCGCCCAGTGACTGCGCGATCTGGTCTCTGGAGGGGGCACGCTCGGGCGAGGGGGGCTCGGAGTTGTCGCGCGAGGAGGGAGCTGCCATTGAAAAAGGTCGCCGTATGCTACTTGACTGTGGCCTCCGCTGCCATGAGAGCGTGCCGGAACGGCCCAATGCGGCGGCGCTGGGGGCCGGCTTCTTGGGCTCGGTGTCCTCGAGAAGCTGAGCCGGCGAGCCGGTCAGGCGTTGCAGCGAGTCGTCGTTGGCATCCTGCCGCGAAGGAGGCTCCATGGCTGGCGTAGGAGTGTCAGCGGCCTTTTCTTGGACGCTTCGAGGCGTGTCGACGGCTGAGCGCAGCGATTGTGGGGTCGAGGGTTTGTCGGGGGAGAGTGAGCGCGCGCGTTCTGTGCTGTCAGGACCAGACTATACAGAAATTTCAAGGATCAGGACGCATACCTGCTCGCCGAGCCAGTCGCTCGCTACGGCCCTGAATCAGCTCTTCCTCGAGCTTTTTGACCCTCTCGGCGTCCTGCTGGTCTCGCTGCTCCGACATGGTTCGCATCCGCTGCAGGAACTGGTCCACCTCATCCGAGTTAGACATGATGGATACACGGCCCTGGTAAACACGCCAGACGCGCTACAGCACAGGCACAGCGAGCACACGCGACCGTGAAGCTGCGGTGAATGGTAATCCTGGGAGAAAGTCAAGCTTGACACACGGACGCTTATTTACACGAACTCTCGCTTCCTCATGCTTGGCCGACGAGGACCCCGGATGTTTCAAATAAGATGAAACGCACGATCTGCGCGGGCAAATTCGGGCACGCGGTGCAGATTGCGGACGATGCGAGATGCAGCAGGAGGGATGTTTGCGGGCGGGGAGGCTTCAATGTTTGTGTTTTTGCGCCCTCACCAGGTTGGCCGGACCAGACCGTTGCCGCGCTGGTAGTTCCACGCTTTCCAATTTTAGGCCGCCAGAGACACGGGTTGCCCCTTGCAGCCGCAGCCCCGTCCTCCGAATCGACTATCAATACAGAAACAGACGGCTCTTTGCGTCTTGCACCACCCACTGCAGCCCCTCTTGCAGATTCATACCCGTCATCGCGCTGCAGGCCATGATGGTCCACTTGTGCGTCTTGATTGAGTCCAGACGGAGACCCTGTAGCATGTTATTGGCATGACAACGTCAACGATATCGGCGTCACCTGTCACGTACCTCCCGAACCTCATCCTCGGTCATGGATCCCGACACATCGCTTTTGTTCTTGAACACCAGCAGACTTGCCCCCATGAGTCGCTGTGATCTTTTAGTGATGGCGAAAGGCAGTTCTTGACGGAACGGACCTCTTCCTGCAGCAACCCCTCCAGCTCCTGGCGACAGTCATCGATCCGCTCGCGGTCCGTAGCATCGACAACCCAGATGAGTGTGTCCGTTTTCTCGAAGTAGTTCTTCCAATACGTCCGGAGCGTCTTCTGGCCGCCCACGTCCCCTGGGTAATTAGCGCCTTGCGATGAGAATACAGCAGAGCTGTGCAGTACAAATATTCAACTTGTATCTTCCTCCATTAGCATGTTTCTTTAGACAAGCATGCATCCACCTACCCGTCATATTCAATGGTCTTGATGATGAAGCCAAGGGTCGGGCTGACGCTGTTGACGTCTTCATTCATGATCTGCTTGACGATGGTCGTCTTTCCTGCATTGTCCAGGCCCCTCTTCAGTCAGCAAGGCCCCCGGAGAAGAGGTTTTCAAACACCCACAACATCAATACCCTCATCTCCTTGTCTTTGAGTCGCGCTTTTCGTAGTATTGACAACATATTGGGTTGATGCAACTGACTGTCAGGTCTCTCTGCGACCAAGCAGTAATTAGTCGACCTTTCGTTCTGGAGCTACCGACCTCGGTTAGACCTTCCGCGAACGCGAACATTGGGCTTAGTCCAACGTTGCGGACAGGGCAGACGGCCGCCAACATTGATAGCAGACGACCATGTAATCGGCCGAATTTTTGAGGGTGTGTTCGCCCGCTTTTCTGGACCGATGACAGTGCAGCTTTTACGTCTGGTGGAATAACAACCAGGACGCATGAGCATGTCGGCGGTAGCCTACCGAGGTCTCCCACAACTGCGTAGCTATCCACGCATGCCTGACAGAATCATCGTCGAAGACATATCGGCTTCACAGACTATCGTGAGGTTAGGCCAGAGAAAATCCCGGAATACTGGTTGAGGTTGTAGAGCGCTGTGGAGGCGGCACACCCCAACATTCACAGGCAAGAACGCTTGAGATCGGTGATCTAAGCGAGAAACCAACAGGTGCAGGTGATGTAGGTAAAAGGAGTCCATCGGTTCATGCTTCAATGAGTCTAACCAAAGCAATCTTACTTTAAGTGTGGGCAGTCCCCATTAGACTATAAGTAAACCTCTTCTGCCTCCATCGCGACTTCCCTATATCCCCCGCCTTCCTCTCAAATCAACATGGCACACTTCGCCCGTGTTTCGCGCGAGTCCGCATACTCAATCGACAATATCACAATGGACAATACGACGAACAATACGCCGAATACAACACCGAATACAACCGGGACCCGCAATGCCGACGCCCCCACGTGGCAGCAGCAGCAGGACTTCGGTGCTTCGAAGGTGAGTGAGAGCCACACAGGCAGCCGTCGAATAGGTATAATAGCCTACTTACCAACCCCGCCACTTTGCTTGAACAATTCCACACTCTCCGCGCTCGAGATTTCTCCCCGTCCACCCGTGGCCCCATGCTACACCGCCGTTTGGAAGTATTGTACCTGATTCTTCGAGTTGATTACGCAATCCATTGCGAGTTGCGACGCTGATAGCACACAGAAACAGAATTGCAAGGGCAACATGGCAGTAGTCCCAAACTCGGCGTATATCCCGCCGCATATGCGCAATAAGAAGTCTGTACCGCCGCATCTCCGCGAGAAAAAGTCTCGGGCAGATTCTAAGACCGAGTCAAAGACGCCCGCGAAACCTTCATCGTAAGTGCAGCCTTGAAGGTATCTTGCATCTCTTTCTACACGTGTGTACTAATGGAGTCTACAGCGACACGGTCGACCGTCGGCCAACCGCACCTCCATCACCTCCCACCACGGGAACAACCGTCGAGAACCCCGCCGGCGACCAATGGCAACATCTTGCGTGGGATGAGCCAAAACCCATTGCCCCCCCGCCGAAGAAGCGAAGCAACTCTCGCAAGCCCAAATCCGTCTGGCCGAAGGCTCGAGACATGAAGCCTCTGGGTAGCCATGAGAGTGATGGTGGAATCGACTTCATATCTAACAGCAACGGAGATCCCCACTACGACGTAGCGAAGCTCATGGACTGGAACGGAGACTGGCTCCCGCCTCCGGTGGAGTGGAGCGCTCGCCATCGGTTTACAAACCGACATCTCGGCAACAGTGTCGAAAAGTGGATTACTGAGCATGATATGAGCTGTACGCAGGATATCAGTGAACATTTGAAGTCACTAGACTTCTTGGGTACCCAAGTTGACGGCGAAAAGGTGGTGGTTGACGGCATGCCTGTGGCGGACCAAGTCATCACGAAAGACCTAGTCCCCCGCACTTGGGTTCCGCTCAAGATCGAGGGCGACTCACCACAGCAGTTCTGGCGTGCACTCCCGTCGCGGGCACCCCCAGCATTAAGCGACATTGATCTGAGCGAGCGAGAACCCTATTGGCATGGCTACCCGGAGGACACCAACAGCTGTTTTCTTGCGCCCCCAGAGGTTCCTACGGCATTGCTAGACCCAGAGGATGGGGAGAACAAGAAACCGAAGGCTGCAATGTCATGCAACGGTGCTTTGGAATTCATCAAACACAAGAGGACGAAACGCGAGCAAAAAGCCGAGCAGAGGAGGAGCCGCCCAGTCCCATCTGGACCTGTGCGCCCATTGATCCCACAGTTGCAACCAACAGCCAACATCTATCTTCGACCCGTCATGCCTGCAGATGCACCAGGCATTCGAGTGAGTATAGTCCTAAAATACCGATTCTGGTGACGCTTTCCCTAGGAGAGTGTATCCAGATTTCCGTCAAGGCAATGTATGCCGTAGAAGAATCCCGAAAGAGATAGCTAACTTGCATGCAGGAGCTATACAACTACTACGTCGCGGAGACAATCAGTGCCCCAGAGTTCAATCCCCGCCGAATTGACCACATTGTCCAACGCATTGACGACGTAACCTCAGAGAAGCTCCCGTACATCGTCGCCATTGCCAAGGGTAACCAACCCCGGAGTTCTGACCACTTCGTCACGGAGCGTATTGTCGGCTTCGCGTCCATCGAAGACTTCTGCGACAAGGGCAGTGTGTATCGATTCACCTTCGAGCTCGAGCTGTATGTCCACCCCGGATACGTGCGAAAGGGCATCGCGAAGTGCCTCCTCGACCGCCTTCTCAGCACCGTGAGCACCGGCTACCAGCTCAAGGGCGGCTACGAGTGGATCAACCGCGGCGAGTACCTCAAGGGCGACGCTGGGCGTGTCGTGAAGACCATCAATGTGTCAGTGCCACACGAGGAGACTGACGATATGGTCTGGGTGTCGAAGTTCCTGAAGGAGTTCAAGTTCAACAAATCGGGTCACTTGAAGAGGATGGGTGCGAAAAAGGGCAAGATGTGAGTTGCATTACATATCACGAGACCTTTCGAGATTATCAGGCTGATGTTCACAGCGTCGACGTTACCATCTACCAGCATACGACGAGTGAGATCATTGACCCGTCTGTGCCGCCCGTGAATCCGCTCTAAGCAGTACGTGAGCCCCCCTCACTCGCACACATGCCTAGACTGACTCGCTTCAGGAGCCAGCTCAACTCCATCTTCGAGGCTCCTAAGAAAACCTATCGAGAGATGGATCCACTATTCTCTGACAGTACAAAAGTTCTTTATCAATGCCTTTTTTCAGTCGATACCCCCGATATTCCCGATCCCTTTTCCTTGTCGCTTCCCCAACATGCCCCACATATAGACCACTTTTTCCCTAATATTTGGGGTTTCAATCACGAGAATCGGTTATTGCGTAGGAGAGTTGGTAGTGCTGTCTGGAGTCCTACTAATTACATAGCTTCTCTGACTTTCTTTACTTGAGAGGCTTTCCTTTGCAATCGGGCTGCGGGAATACATGTAGCATAGCGGAAATTGTATTGGTGTTTTCTTTCCGATATTTGTGTGTGCCTTTCGTGACGTCGTGTGGTGTGTGGTATTGGTTTGAGTCTAGAAGGGTTTGCAGACTAACTCATGATTTAAAGTGGATTGGGCAGTGGAGTTTAAGTGTATGTTCTGAGAGAGAAAACTGGGGCTAGATACACAAGCTGCGAAAAGGGTTGAAGCCGAGCATCCTTCCTTCTACCCAAGGCCTAAGCCGTGCCCCGACGCCTACCTTCAAACCATAATGCTCCGTGCTGGAAGCCCTGCCTTGCATTTCCACCGCTATTCGCCCATCTACCCATTGTAAGAAGCTAAATCACTGCTGCACTCCCCCATCGCATCAAGCCCACAATCCACTGACGGTCTCAACCCCTCTCTCCACCACCGCCTTGACCCTCGCCTTCAACGGGCCACTCGCACACTCGACATCCATATCCTCCAGCCACACTCGCGCTGCGTACTTATCAAATCGAATCTCGATGCCTGGCACTGGAATGCCGAGATGGTTCAACCGCTTGATCTCCGTTTTATCCACCGCGCTCAGCTTAAGCTTGTTGCTAGAATCGTCAACCATGGGGGATGTGGCTACGGAGAAGACGTTAGCGGGGGCGTCGGCGGGCGGGGAGGGCTGCTGTGTTTTACCGGCGCCAGCGTCGAGGGGAGGCAAGGAGCTGGAATTTCGGGGGTATTGGATTGGCGAGACGGCGTCGGCGCCGAATTGGGCTTCGAGGAAGAGGAAGAGGCGGGATAGTCGGGTGGAGGGGTCGGGTGTACAGTGCGGGTTTGGTTGTTTGAAGCGGTGGGTTAGGGTATCTTGAGGCGGGGGGTGAGAGTGGGAGTGTTGGCGGGAGGACTCTGTGGGTTTGTTAGCGACACGTTATGGGGTATGGCATGCGACCATGTCGGCTGCGGATGCTGCAATAACGATGCCTTGGGTAAATACTTACGACGCACGGCAGCTGGCGAGCTTTCCACCGTATATAGAACCGCCAGAACAGCGTCAGCGATGCCATCGTTGAGCGTAGTGCCATCCCATTCAACGTCGATGCGACCGTTTGGTCGACATATCACGTCGACGCAGTCCATGACCTTGTACTCGATACTCGTCCTACTGATCTCCTCATCCGCCTCTTCTTGGTGGATACCATTCCCATTGACCTCCTTGCCGTCGACCGGTGCATCGGTAACCTTCCGCTCTGTAATCGCGCCGAAAGTGCCCTCGAGCGCCCACCGAATCAGATCCACACCCGCCGCCGACAGATTGAGATGCTGATGGAACCGTACCATCGACGTGGTCAGACCCGCATACTCTTTCAGATCCTCGGGCGCCATAAGCGAGAGCTTGAAGTCGTTTTGAACGAGGACACCGCTGATAAGATGGGGTTGCTCGTCTTCGTCCGCCTGCTCGTCGTCGCCGTCGCCGTCGTGCTTGGAGCGAGGTAAAGGTGGAGGGATGGAGGCGAGCTTGCCGACGACCTTGGCGATTTTGTCCGTTTTGAAAGGGATGCGGACTTCCTCGCAGTTGGCGGGGGAGTAGATTTTTACGGGGACGGCACGGTGTTGGTTGAACCCGAGGAGTTTGGATTTGAGACGCGTCATGTTGCCCTTCTCGCCGTGAACTAGGATCTAGTAGCGGGCAGTTAGCTGTTTGCCCTCACTGTCTCACCGCAACTCAACTCATCATGAAATAAGAAAGCATGAGAGTGGGCTTACAACAACAGGTGCATTAACCTCCTGCACAAATTTGATGTTTTCCTGGCCATCGACATGGGCGGCGAAGCTGAACTCTTGTACGGTACACCGCCGGGGTATCATCGTCTGCTCGCCTTCTTTCTGTCCCGGTCGCCGCGCCGCATTCGATCCGCGCATCGTAATAGCTGGGATCTGATCTGGTTCGTGGACAATCTGCTTTGCCATTGTACCTTCAACGGAGTAACCCGTGATGATAACGCCATTCCGTGGATCTGGCGCCCACCGCTCGAGCAGCTCACGCGAGGTGCCAGACTGCATCATACCAGGCGACGCCAACATGACACACCCACCCATATCGTCGAAGCGCTCAAGCGACTTCAGACTTCGCACGAAGCGGAAGTCCCAAGGTCCACCCTTTCCGACGTCGCCTGCCGCTTCGGCCTCTGCCATGCGTTCTCGGAACAGACGCTTGATGTTATCATTCATCGCCGAGACATATGTCTGGTACACGACCATACATTTTCGCGCAAGACTTGAGTTGTAGTAGATGGGTATCTTCTGGAACTCGGGATGCTTGGCCCAATACTCGTCCAAGATGAGAAGCAGCTCCTGCGCGCGTCCAAGAGCGAAGACCGGGAGGAGGGCGCGGCCCCCGCGATTCAAAACGTCAGTAATCGATTTCATGAGTTGTGCTTCGCGCTGTACTCGTGGTGTATGCATTGATATACCGAATGTTGATTCTGTGATAAGAACGTCGACTTTGACGTCCTTTGGCACGGATGCAGAGACTAGATGCCTATCGTCTTCTCTCGAGTAGTCGCCTGTAAAGAGCGTCTTCAGGCCTGCAATCTCGATAAGGAACATGGCCGCTCCCAGTACGTGGCCGGCGGGGTAGGGTGTTATCCGAATGCCGGCTATGGTATGTGTGGTATAAAAATCGATGGCCTCGATCATAGGAAATGTGTTGAGATGGTCCTGCTCGGTGTACATCTGGACCTTGGTCTCCGAGGAGCTTGAGATGTTGCCTACACGGACCGAGTCTTGAATCAGCCATTTGTAGATGGCTTTTGTGGGATGTGTCATGAAGACGCGGCCCTTGAAGTTCGTCTTCGCGAGGACGTAGGGCAACGAAGCTGCATGGTCGACGTGGAAACTTACAGTCGTCAGCAACTCTGAACCAACGTGGTAGGGCGGCAGGCGTCCATTAGGTCTAGTATATATACAAGAGGCCAGAAGACGGCACATCACCGGGGTCGAGCGGGTATGATGCAAATGTATTCCATTGTTTCTGATGTACAAGACGTCGACCTGAGCAGTGCCATACAGGCCCGCCATCTCCGACAGCCGTGATGTGCCACGCCTTCCCCAAACCAACGCCGAAGCAGACAAAAAGGACAGGTCAATACATACTGTGAGATGAGGAGCACGTCCACAGTGCTGAGGTCGAACTCATCGTAGAAGGGCATGGCAGACAGTCCTTCGTATGCAGGGTGCACTCCAGCATCAAGCTACCGCTCGTCAGCATCCGCATCCAGATGTTTAGCGGCATCGCTACGCACCATGACTGTCTTGCCCTTGTACTGTATAATGTGACACGACCGGCCGACCTCGTTGCCGCCGCCCAAGCACAGGAACATCAGCTCGTCGGAAGGGTCCACGGGGTCGTCATCGTCGGGCCCCATGGCCGTGCCGAGCTTGCGCTTGGTCGCCATACCTGCGCCTCGGCCCAGCGATCGTCTACGGGTTCGATGTCGATGTCGCGGTGGAGTATTTACGGAGCTCTATGCGGAATGCGTGGAAGGTAAGAGCGGTGGACGCGACGCAGGAGCGAGCGAACAGTCAATCAGTAGCCATAAACGAAGCGACTCTCATGCTTCAGTGGCGCACTATTCGGTCAATAGCGAGGGCGGCAGAGCAAAAGTCGCGCGGTGAGTGAATGCAGGTGATTGCGCTCGAGGGCGTCGGCGCTCGTCTTTCAGTTGTTCGCGTCTGCCGAGGATCAGCCGGGCATCCCGTGCGGCGCATTTGACATGGTGCCTGCACGACTTCTCCCCCATCCAAGATTTCACTTGCTATACCAACACCCAACACCGCGCGCCCGCCTGAGACGCCCTTCCCACCTTCCCAGCACGAGCCGCTGCTCCCGAACTAACACAGCTTCAAGACCGCGCCTCTGTCGATGCCGAGCCGATAGAGCGCAGTCTACCGCACTCGAGCCTGAGGTCGTTCGCACTCACTGGGGAAGACCAACGAACGCGCTCACGCTCACTGCCCACCATGGCGAACCCACAATACAACCAGTACTCGCAGCACCAGCAGCACATGCCGCCACTGCAGACTCAGAACCACGGCCACGGCCAGCGCCCCTTCTCGCCGCCCTCGTACCAGCAGTCGCCCGGCGCCATGTCTCCCACGGCCGGCGGCATCCCCCCCGCGAAGCGACAGCGCCTTTCCCCACAGCCCGGCTCGCCCGCCTACTCACCATTCTCTGCATCGCCTTACCAAACTCCCACATATGCGACCCCCTACGCTACCTCGCCCTCCGAACACCACTATCTGCACAAGTCGCCTACCACAGCGCAGCCTTTGCCTCTCTTCCATATGCCGCAACCGTACCAGCACCCGAACCAGCACCCAAACACGACCGACTCGCGACCGAACCCCCAGGGGTCTATGCCACCGCCGAAGGTGCCATTCAGCAAGTTGCAGGACACAAATGAGCTGGAGAAGGCGAATGCAAAGGATTTGGACGTCAACAATATCAGTGACGTGTTGACTGGATCCGGGATCGACATACGAGCCGAGGAAGAAGCCATGCTACACACTGTCGGAAGGCGGGACTATGGAGCCTCCTTTAACTCGCAGGCAACCGGATCTACCATGTCCCCGCATGGTAGCTTCAACCAATGGGGCCAGCAAACCAACCACGGAGCCTTTCGGGGAACTGGTGTATTGAACGAGCCCTTGACCAAACAGCAGCTAGAAGAGGAGTTCCTGCAGAAACACCAGAATGCCGCCCGCGCCCTCAATGAAGCGTCCTCCCAACATCTACCGGATCCTTTCCTGTATGGAGCAGCACTACGACAACGTATAGCCAAAAGGGCATATGAACATGGCATTAGTGTCAACCTGGAAGGTTTGTTTGACAAGATCCCGGAGAATTCCCCTTCAAATGTTACGCGCACCACCACGGCCGGCTCTAATGGAGATGTTGTAGGACTACAAGCTACCAGCCTTCTGAATCAGAACGCTCCCCTCGTTGAATTCTTGTCCTACATTTCTCTGGCCGCCCAGGAGCGTGTGCGCACCGTACTGGAGGACTCCTTTGCCCTAGCCCAGGGTCGCTTGCATACCTCGGATGGCATCGTGCCTCCAAACCTTGCCGATGTCGCCGCCGCCAATGGGAAACCAGTGGAGAAGGCAGTGGTCCCGAACAACCTCTCCAAGACCGCCTGGGAAGCAGCGCCAGATAGTGCGATTAGCCCCATGACAGTCACCGCTCAAAAACGTAAGTTTGATGTCTCGAAACGTCTCCTAACAATGGGTTTGACCGCACTATAGAGCCTCCCAATGCCGCACGTCTGCCTACTCCGCCATCAGAAGCGCCACCTACTCCTCGACCCACCATACAGATCACCGCGAACCACGTAACCGCTCGACTGAAGCGTAAAATGGACGATGACGAGAGCTTTGAGAAAGCTCGAATCGCGAAGCGACACAAACGCCTGGCAGGCAACTCAGCAACGCCCGCCGATACACCCATTATCGCGCCTCTGCCCCCGCCAGAGAAGATGACCAAAAAGGAGCGCGACCGCATCAACAAGATCGGTCAAACCGAAGAGGTGCTCCATCGCAAAGCCAACGAAACCGCCAGCATGGCTCTTGGCAAGAAGAAGAAATATTCATGGATGACTGGTGGTGGTGCCGGAGGAATGGCCTCAGGGACTTCCACGCCGAGACTCAACACTGCCGTCGGCGGCCCGAATGGAGCCGCCACACCATCCCTGCCACCGCCTGACAAGGCGCTTATGGCAAAAAGGCGGAATTTCCATGGTAACACTTTGGAGAGTACACCAGAAGGCGAAAAAGTTCAGCTTCGTGACCTCATTCACGTCCTGGAGAATGATGGGAGAGAACGTAAGACGCTGGCGCAGATTATGGCGAGAATGCGAAGCCAGGTTATGGATGAAAAGAAAGTGGGGGATGGACCGCGAACGGTGGGTGCGGCACGATAGGGGAGCGGGAGAGGCCGTCCCATGCGATGAGAGATGACTGGTGGCTGGGGGGTTTCGAGGTGTCAATATACGATGCTGTTTTGGAGGAATCACGACACGAAGCTATTTTGGAGGAGTCACCACAAGACACCGTTCTCGACGAGTCATCACAAGAGGCTATCTTGAAGGGGTCTATTTCTATGCACATTTACATCAGCGGTGGCGTTCTCAGTTCTTGGGGCTTTCGATTCATGGGGCGGGCTCAAGTTGCATCATAGTCCCTCGGTTTTAGGGACTCTTCGAGCGTTGATTCTTTTTCAAGAGCCTTGTTTTAAAAGTGTTACTGGGGCTTACCATTATGTCCACTGAATCGGAATATTAATTATCACATCATGCGAGCACTCCGTTGTTGTCGTGTTCTTGATCTTGATTCGGTCGAACTTAACTTTAACCTGGACTTGGCTCTCAGTGAGTTACTCGTGTATAGTAGTAGAGCAATGATGTACTAGCTAACTACCTAATGAATATAGCAAGCAAGAAAGAGAGTTATGCTCCGGGTATTAGGGAAATCCAAACGCATGCTGATGACCGAGAAAAGGGTAGCCGTCCCACTACAATGACGGCGCATCGAAACCCATAAAACCGAAAAGCCGTGTCGTTACGATGGTACCGCATCGTACTCTATGAAAGCGAGACTATCCAGTGCTATCCCTCACTTCGCCCCCTGCTGAACCAGCGCATCCACCTTAGTATAGAGCTCGCTCGGATCGTCAAACACCGTCCACACGCCCTGTGGAACATCCTTGAATGCCTTCTCAAACCGCTCCGGCTTATTCTTCTCGCCCTCGTCCATCTCCGCCACGCCCGTAACCCTCCTTATGAAAATAGCGCTGATCCACTTGGGCTGCCGGCGATACATCTCACCAAAGGCTTCTGGATCTGATTGAGTGCTATCGCCGATGCAGAGGAACTTGCGCTTGGGAAACCAGGTGTGGATCTTCTCCATGCGGTCAACTTTGTAAGCTTCGGTTCCCTGAGTGAGATTGGCCATGAAGCCTGCGAGATTCATCCAGGAGGCATCGCGCAGGACGAGGGTGCCCGGGGGATAGTACGTCTTGCGGAACTGGTGGAGGAAGGGATACAGGTTGTACGGCGAGGCAGAGAGGTACCAGATCGGCGGCGTGTCGAGTTTCTGGACGAGGTGCTTGTAGAGCTCGGGCATGCCTTTGATGGGTTCGGGTTCGTCGGCGAAGGTGGTTTTGAGGATGCCGATAGGGGAGGAGGTTAGGGTTTTCTTGATGGTGTCGTCGATGTCGCTGATGATGGCCCAGCCCTTAGGCGTGGCGAAGGTGGTGGTGAAGGGTGTTGCGTCCGCGTTGATCGCGTTGGAAGTGATGGCTTCGCCATCCTTGTAGTTGTGGCCGGGGACCGCGAGCTCGTCGCTACTGATGCCGTCGCGCCCGCTAGGCCCGAGGCGGACGTTTACGCCGCCGAGATCGATGGTGACGGCGTGCGCGGGGAGGATGGAGTCCAGTAGAGGTTGGACTCGCTGGGCAATGGTGGCTTCGGCTTTGTCGTCTTTGGCTAGCCCGATCTTGTCGCTAATCCAGGCGACGACTTGCGAAAGGTCCTTGCCGCTGTTCTTGACGAAGTATGCCGCCACAAACTCAGCCTTCCATCTCCCAACTCGGTTCTGGTACGCTGTATTGTCGAGCAGCCACACATAGTCTTTCTTCGGATCTACATGGCTGTAGAACGGGTTCCGCGACCCTAAATACGACGTCAGACTATCCTTGAGGTCATAGTTAAATCGATCCTTGAGGCTCGGCATCTCTTTCTCGAACTCTGGGAATCCGCTCTGGGTTCGAAAGGTGCGTTCCTGGTCGGTCTCCTGGAAGCGTTGTCTGGCCTGGCCGGCCATCGCGGAGGCGGACTCATGCTGCATTTTGAGGGGAGTTGCGAAGTGTGAAAAGTGCGATCGTGACGGGTGTCTAAGGTGGGAATAGGTCAGAAGGTTGGTGTTTTGCACAGGATGGGCGACGGCGGGCAGGCAGCTGAGTCGTCATTGTTATTGCTCAGGCGCTACTGTCCTGGTCGCTTCGAAACGCGCATGAGTGGAGCGAATTGTGAGGCAGGCGCACATGTTGGTGCTGTGACGTCTGACAAGGAAGTGGCGTTTGTGGGGATGATCAGCGATAGGCGCTCAGCCACGGCAGCCTCCAAGATGTTCCTAGGCCTATCACGATTGCAGTGCACGTGAGGTTGCTTTTGTACTCGTTACTATAGTCGGCGGTGACATACTTTTGACAGGTGCTTTGCAGGAGTGTTAAGAGCGCCGGCAGCACTTGATGTGTCCTTGCACGAGCTAGATTTAGAGTCTTGGTACAACGACCGCTCATGCGTCAAACCAGCTGGCGTATGATATAGTTTAGGTAACAGCTTGGGGGAGAAGAGCCACGCGGTGCTTCTCTGAGCTTCGTAAGAGTCTTCTGGACGGTACGTCTTACTTTGGTGTCTGGGTTGCCGTTCTCCGTCGTCAATCCCGTTCGGTGGGGTCACACTATCGTGTAAGCTATCCAACCACTTCGGAGGACCGTGAAGGGTATACGTACCCATTCTTCTTGGCCTTCCACTATCCGCACTTGACATAAAGGCAGTAGAGTAGATGGCAGTTATGAGATCGCCACACCCAAGCATCTTTACGCGGCCGTTGACGTTGTCAAAGGCGCTCAGCGTGTCGAGGCTGCTCCGCCCCCTCGATCCAACCAATCCTAGTCCGTGCAGCTGATGCGCGCGACAACATTCACCTCGTTGTCTCACAAAACAACAACTCGCCGGTTTCAATTACAACTGCACGTCCCAGCAAGCTCCAGCGCACCTATTTCAGCGCCGTTTCATCATCTGGAATCGATCAAGCTGAACCCTGACGTCCCCGCTGCGGAGCTCCTGCCCCACTAGGCTGCCGCCATGGTCCTCAAAAAGCGCTTCACGAATTTGGGGAGCCTCATCAAGCGACCGAGCGGTGAGCAGACATCTTGAGTCTTTGTCCTATGCAGCTTCTGACGTGCGCGCTCAGTACACGAGGATCAAATTCCTGATGGGAATGCGGACACGCCAGAAGCCAATGCCGCAAGGGGTGTGGTGAGTTGCAAAGGAACCAAACCAGAACTGCGCTGATCGTACGACAGAAGCTCTTCTGCGAATCCGGCGCAGCGAACTCGGTAAGTGTCCGCGACTAAGTTCCGAGAATAGGGGAGTAACAGTTGCCAGGGCGAAGAAGTTCTGCACCTGCCTACCATCGTCGAAGCCGCCGTCGCAAGTCCCGCCGCCGCCGCCGCCGCAGCCTCCCAGATCCGCAGGTTTCTTTCCAAAGATAACTACAGCCGTCCACACGTTCAGTACAATGCGGTTATGCTCATACGCATCCTGGCAGACAATCCAGGCCCGTCCTTCACAAAGAACCTCGACAAGCAGTTCGCCGACACCGTCAAGCACCTGCTGCGCAATGGACAGGACCCAAGCGTGTCACAGATACTGAAGGAGACACTGGATGCGATGGAGAGGGAAAAGGCGTACGACACGAATCTAAACATCATGTTTGCGATGTGGAAGAAGGAGAAGGGACTCATGGCAAATGCCGCGAAGCAGTTTGGCCCACGGACGCTTCAGGCGCCACCATGGAATGGCCAGCAACAGTTTGGCTCAGGTGGAGGGGGAGGAGGAGGAAGATCGGCGTCACGTACCCTTCCACCCCCTGTGGAATTGGCGTCACGTATCGAGGAGGCGCGGACATCTGCCAAACTTCTCCTGCAACTCGTGCAGTCAACACCTCCCCAGGAGCTGCTAGGCAATGACCTGGTCAAGGAGTTCTCGGAGCGTTGCATAGCTGCGCAGCGAAGCATCCAAGGCTACATCGGTTGCGACAACCCTCCACCGGACGACGACACTATGCTCACCTTGATCGAGACGAACGAGCAGCTGTCGCTCGCTGCATCAAAACACCAGCGCGCCGTTCTGCAGGCTCGCCGTGCAGTTCAGGGTCCCTCGCCTTCTCCGCCGGTCCCCCAACCCCAGAGCAGCTATCTACCGCCAGCTCAACCCCCAGCTACTACTTACAGCCCACCACCGCAACCTCCGTCGCGGAATGAGGCACCACTTCTCCCGCCTATCGATGTGGGCTCAAGAGAGCAGAGTCAGAATCCAACCAGCTACAAAACGGACGATCTTCCACTTCCGCCGTCTCTACAGGCTGCTCCTGGACGGCAACGAACGAGCACTATTCCCCCTCCTGCGGCCGACCCTGAAGACAATCCTTTCGCCGACCATCATTCGTCAGGGTACACAGCTCCAGCGGGACCTCCACCGCGCCGCGTCGAAGATGTGTCTCCAGTCAACGACTACGATTCAGCCACTCAAAACCCGGGTTATCATTCAACGCCATCATACCTGGGCAGGCAGGAGAGCTCTGCGAACAACCTAACCATGCACGGAGGAGCACAGCAGCGTGCGTTGACGGAAGAGGAGGAGTATGCGCGTGACTACCCAGTAAGCGGCGGACCAAGAACGCCGGAGCATACCCGGCCACGGCAGGACAGCGACGTGTCGCCCGTCGCCGAGCGTGGGACTGTCACGTACAGGTACTGAAGTACGGCGAGACGGTTTAATATCTATTCATTTCTCCATCTGTCTTTGGGAGGTTGGTTTGGTGGCATTGTTAGTGGGACACTGCTAGGAGCAAGGACACACGGGTTTCTCATTAGTGCAAAGTTCGTTTGGCCGCTCGCTTTCCCCGGTAGATACCATGTTTACTGTACTGGCTTATTGATCAAAATGTTTCCACATCTACAGCCGCCGTTGCGTGCCCAGCCAGGACCGGTGGGCTCGCATTGGATATTGTCGAATGTGATTTCTCAGCATGTCTACAATTGCCGAGCCCGGATGGTACTTCCCTGCACGCAAAAGCAAAACACTTAACGTGCAGTGCAGGGCGCGCGAATCGCAGCGGCAGGAGCGCGAACGCGTAAGACGAAAGAGGCAGGCCGGACCGACCTCGTGGGGTGGACCGTGGTTGCCCCGCTATGCGAAGTAGCGGAACGCGCCCTTGTTAGTGCCCCTCGACTTTTAAAGTCCGCCGTCATCGAGAAGTCTTTGATCTCTACAAAAGCTAGCGCTAGCCGCCGCCGCCGCTCCTTCTTCTTCCTCATGGACTTTGCTGCACGTCTGGCAAGCCTTCCATGGCGGCGAAGCTTCCACGATGCGTGGATACGGTCATCATAGGTGTGCAACTGCCCCCGAGCCCCCAGGAGCTTCCCTCTGCGACTACGGGGACGAGCAATGGCTGATTAATCGTAGGAAATGGCCCCTCTGCTCTCATCCTATCCTACATCCTCCACGGACACATCCCCTACTACATTGGCGGACACCATGATCCAATACTAGACCAGAAGCTCTCCAAAGACCCGAGCCTGCTCCACCTCACCCCGGACCTATACGCGCACTTCCTCTCGTCTCTGCGCTACTCAACCGCGGCGCTTCCAGTTAATACCCTACTCGATACGCTCATACGGCCGAATGCGGACACGGAGATAAACCCCACATCGTGCGTCGAGTGGAGACACGAGCCTAATAAGGCCGTCTCGCATGTCGCGCTCGGCGATGCGCCACACCCCGGGGGTCAGTGGGCGGAGAACCCAGTCTCGGCGAGTGCGGACATCGGCACGCTGAGCTATGCAGAGCAGTTGAGTCTGCCTGGATACTCTTACGAGGACCACCTGGCGAAGGGCGGGAAGGCTGACAAATGCGATTTCGTGAGGCCTTCACGGACTGAGGTGGCGGACTACTTGAATGCATATCCTGAGGCAGTGGGAATAGCAGATGCCATCCATACCGGTACAAGAGTGGATAGTGTGTACCGTACATCGGATGGCTTTGTCGTTGGGTCACTGGGCATACGCTGTAAACACCTCGTCCTGGCTTCCGGTATCTTTACGGTCAACATCCCACCGCCACCACTACTTGCACCCATCGCACACCTCGATGCGGCAGATAAACCCCTACTTGTTGTTGGTTCAGGATTTTCGGCCGCAGACGTTATTATATCTGCGCCCTTGAGCCGCAAGATCATCCATGTCTATCAATGGGCGCCGGATACAAGGCCTTCTCCGCTGCGCGGCTGCCACCAATCCGCATACCCTGAGTACGCAACCATTTATAAACAGATGAAGCTCGCAGCCATCGCATCCCACAAAGTGAACGCTGCTATATCGCCGCTTCTTCGTCGGAAGTCGAACCCTTTTTTTCAAAAGCGCGACTGGGCATGTCTTTACAAAGGGTTCCCGAATGCAGAGATTCTGGGTGTATCCGTCTCAAAGACTACCGGCACAGCTTCAGTCACCATTCGGCTTGCTTCTGGCGAAGAATCGACCCGCGAAGTCGGTGGATTAGCGTATGTAATTGGTCGACGCGGCTCCTTAGACTATCTCTCTCCCAACCTCCGTGCAGAAGTCCTTGGAACGAGCAATGAAACAGGCTTGGACTCCACCTTGCCAACACTAATATCTGGCCGTACATTACGTCCGAAATCCGAGTCCTCTCTCGAAGTAGCGAAGAACGTCTTCATCATTGGGAGTCTCGCTGGCGACTCTCTCATCCGACATGCAGTCGGCGGCTGCGTTTTCGCCGCTGGTCGCATCCTGAAAGCCATACCGTCTGCCTACACTCCGTCCCCGTCTTTTTCGCCATCGCCCGTATCCTCAACACCGCGGTCTACTTCTCCGACTCCAGAATCGGAACCCTCGTCACAGGGATCGACTACTGTTCAGACTCAAGAACCGGCAAGCATTGTCGCGAATGGGCATGAAGATTTGCATTTGGACAGACGGAAGATGACAAGGGCGGTGGAGGTGGCTAGTGCAGAGAACATGTACTGGTTTGGCTCGGGGTGGTGGGCTGGCGGTTTAGGGCCGAGAAGAGCGGATGTATAAAGGACTGATAAAGCATTGAAATGTACATATGAAGGTTCGTCAAATATTCTCGCACCAATCAGAGTTGTGCTTCAGCCCCAGTATGCTCGCGTCTCCTGTCGCTGTTTCTCTTCGCCCTTCCCTTCATTGAAGTCGGTGTCTACATCGAGGAAAGAGGGATGTTTGCTTGCTGCCCAGCGCCCTGCGGCTTCCGGGCTGCCTCGGTGCCTTCAGTGTCTGGCTTGCTCGTCTTGAGCTGGAAATTCGCATCCGCCCAACGGCCCTGAAAAGCCACTCCAGGATGGAAGATTGTCAAGCACGTAACGGCAATGAGAACCATGGCGGCCTCCAGTACCATGAACAACGTCTCGTTCTTGGACAAAGCGCTCTGGAACCCCTCACTCAACTCGATGACCCGGTAAGCCGTCCGTACAAAGATGCACAAAGTCGCCACAGCAAGGCCTGAATACAGCACCATTAGAGTCCATCTTCCATAGACATCACAAACCGACTCACTGATCAGAAACCACATAAACCTCTTCGCTCTCTGCAACTCCACGAACTTCACATCCCACTCCCCCCTATTCCTCCACACCGTCCACGCAAACCGTCCGCCCAACCCCACAAACACTACTATATTCGCCAAATGCCACGCCAACCCGGCCTGTCCCACATGAATCCCCAAATCCATCTTCGCCGCATCATCATTCCCGGCTGCGATCGCCGCCCCAGTCGCCTGTAACACCAGCGCCACCAAATCCCCCACCATGAACCCGACAGTGTAAGTCCGCGGCTTCAACGGAGATAAATGGGACCCATATACCACGACGATGCGCGCGAGGCAGAGATAGATTGCGGCGCTAAAGAAGGCCGGGGCTATCGTGATGGTTACAAGGTATTGTAGGAATTTGCGCTGGCCGTGGGCTAGTTGGATGCGGGCGACGTAGGCGGTTAGCTCGAGGATTAGGCCGAGGAGGGTGCCGGTTAGAAAGCCGTAGGTTTTGTGGCGGATAGATAGGTAGAGTTGTGGGGGGATTAGGAGGGCGTAGAGGGAGAGAATGGCGGCGTTGGCGGGGATGGAGTAGGTTGCTACGGTTGTTGGGGAGGCGGAGCGGGGCATGGTGGTGGCAGGGGGTGGTGGTTGTTGGAGGAAGACACAATGAGGAGGAATGAAGGGTCAAGGTGCATGGAATAGATTTTAGGTACTTTATAGATGTTTATTGCAGAGAAGTGCTTTGTCGTCGTCCCCTTGGTCGTCTGGAGACGATGTAGACGGTGCAGCCAATCAAAACAGAGCGACGAGCACTGAGGTATCTTTGCATACGGATGACTTAGCCAATGATTCCTTCCCCCTATGGACCGCCAAGTTGATCAAAACCGCGGAGATGCTTTGACCCCAAAAGAGAACGGGAGGCTTAAGGATTAGACGAAGGAGCCAATCAGCGCCGCATACACCTAACTGCTTTCAGAACTTCCGCCCCACTTTGCCTATACCTCCGCGTTCATTGATCCTCTGGACAGTGCTACCATCTCAACGTCTATGGCACGACGAATCCACCTCTCCATCCCAGAGATGGATGCGACTGAGCGCAGGCGATGGCGGCATTGCAAGAGCCAAAAAGAAAGCGGAAGAGAGCGCCCCACACGCGGTCCCGACTCGGATGCCAGACGTGTCGGTAAGATAACTCAACGACGGCTGATATGCCATCTCGTCTAACGTTTGGTAGTATCCGTCATGTGAGATGCGACCAAACGCGTCCTGCTTGTACACAGTGCACAGGCACCGGCCGGACATGTGACGGTTACCCGGCCTACGAGGAAAAGGGCAAGACGGATATCCTGGTTCAGGCGCCTTCGATATCGCCTGTGAAGACCAATGAGGAACATCGTTCGCTGCAGTACTTTCAGCACTATACCGCAGTTGAGTTCGCAGGCCTGCATGAGCATGAACTTTGGTGTACCCTGGTCTTGCAGGCTGGTACTCGCGAGCCTTGCATACTGCATTCTATAATCGCACTCGGATCCCTCCATGAGGCTTTTCAGCACGAAACCAGCTTCAGTAAGGGCTTTGAACAAGCGATTACCACTCTTGAGAGACAAGCTGGCTACCATTACACCAAAGCCATCGGGCTCCTGAACGCACACATCATCTCCTACGGCTGGCTAGCTGTCGACATGTCATTGCTTTGCTGCATCCTCTGCGTAAGCTTCGAGTGGCTGCGAGGCTCATACACAGATGCCCAACTCCACCTCAATAACGGCCTCCGGATCTTGACCCAATGGACCGAAGACCAAACCTTGAGCACTCATTCAGCGCTATCCCTAGGCTCTTCCCGCTTCATCCGCTCTACCCTCGCACCCGTCTTCATGAGACTCGCCCTCCAAGCCCGAACCTACACCCACGCCCCCCTCCCCTGGGACACCGCCCTCCTCCCCATCCCCCAAACCCTCCACATCGATAACCTCAAAGCCGCATACACCAGCCTCAACACCCTCCTCGCGCACATCTACTTCGCCCCGCGTTCCGCGAATTCTCTCAAACAACCCAACAGCATCAGCAACGCCACACCCGGCTTCCTCAACTCATATATGCATATCCTCTCGATGTGGTCCGACCGCTACACCGCCTACCTCGCCACCACAACCGTCGGCCCCCAATCGACACCGCAGACTGCCCTCCTCCACGCGGTCTATACCGTCACGCATATCATGCTCTCGCGGAACCATTCGAATGACCAAATGCGCTTTGACGCTTTCCTGCCGGAGTTTGCTTCCATTCTCGCCTCTGCGGAAATTTTCCTCGGCGCATCCTCTTCCTCCACGACCACCGCCTCCATTGCTCCAACATTCACCCTCGACATCCTCATAATCCCCATCCTCTACTTCGTCGCCCTCCGCTGCCGAGATCCCATGCTGCGCCGCAAAGCCATAGCACTAAACAGCCGAGTCGCGCGGAGGGAAGGGGCATGGGATAGTCGGGCGTCCGCGCGGTTGGCGATGGAGGTCGTAGCAGTGGAGGAGAGGGGGAGGTGTGTGATTAGTTCGGGGGATGTGAGGAGTGGGGATAGGGTGAGGCGGTTGAAATTTGAGACGGATCTTGGGAGGAGGTGTGTTGCTATGAGATTTGAGAGGCAAAGCGAGAAGAGTTGGAGTAGGGAGAGGGTGATTTGGTGGTAAAGGCGGGAGGTTTGTGCTCTGGTGGAGACCGGGTGCTGCTATGCTGGTGGAGTGATTGTTTCCATGGCGTGTGCACACGCACTCATTTGCCGTTCTCTTCGTTCCCCACCTGAACGCCATCACGGTGTTTGCGCTCACCAGCAGCGTTTGCCTAGTAACCATACAATGTAGCATCAAACAACCCGCCAACGCCTTCCACAGCTCTACATAAATCACCGGTTCCCCTACTCATCAATCCCCATCCGCAGAACACTACCATATCAACAAAGTCCCTTCTGACGCTCTCTCCCAACAGTCTCCAGAACTCTCCGCCAGTCCCACCATTCCATCGGCTCACTGTCATCAACCAGCCTGCGCACAGCCGTCTCCGAGCTTTCAACGATCACCACATCGAATCATACCCGTAGTTCCATACACCAAGCTCCCATCTCTGAACGACCGCCTTGCCCCGACTATCACACCCTTCCGCGACCCACAATGTCCTTCTTCTGGAGCCTATGGGACTGCATCTGCGCCCCCTGCTGCGACGATCTGGAGGAGGATCAGTATTGTTACTCTTGTTGTGGGCACTGAGCTGGCAGGCTTCTCATCCCATCGTCATGGACTACAAGTACGGATGGGTATCAAGGAGTCACAGTGGAGGGTGAGATTAGGGGATACAAGCACAGAAAGAAGATCAACAGGGGATATCAGCAGAGAGTGTGATCATGGTATATCATCTGGAAGCACCACCGTAGGTAAAGACTCTATAGCGAACTAGAAAAACATGTCTTCCACTTATGCGCGGGTTGTATACTTGAATATGTGGGAACGGGGAGGTAGGTAGTGTAGTGTGCTGAAGTGATTATGGGGCTTTTTGTTGTAAAATGTGAGATACGTGTGAGCCAAGAGCAGTGTGAGCTGATAAGAGAGGTTTTCATTAGTGAATTATAGACCCTTGAAACCGAATCTCATACCGAACCCATGACCAAACCCCAAAAACTCGCTCGCTTGCTCAAATTCGCTCATAGCAGACTCTATCTCGTTGTGTGCTCGAACCACGCTAACGTTAACACTGTGCTATGCTGTGCCGAATAATGGTATCCATGGACGGGAAACGCATCAATACAGACTGGAAAAGAACAGACCGAAAGATAAGAGAAACCCCGAAATTCTCCAAAGTCCCGATTTTTTTGGTACCTAGGACATCACTTTTCCGCGTCGATACGAACTGAACCCGCGACAGAGCTCTTAATAACACCTAAGCTTCCCAAGCCTGACGCGGCTGCGAAATACTCCCATACGTCCTCGGCTCATCCTCCTCCAGCAAGCTGTCCAACACACTATCCACCTCTGTATTCGTAACCGTCATGGCATCTTCGTCCTGCAGCGCTTTATGCATTCGGTACGTTTGCACCGTGACATAAATAACCAAAGCAAACCCAAAAATTGACCCCGCAACCGCTAAGAACGCATTTACCGGGATGGGATTTCCATGGAAAGCGCTCTTGGTAAGGGCGTCGATGCCCGTTTGCGAGAGGTTGACGAGCCCAGAGAAGCAGATGATGGTGCCGTAGACGCGGCCAAAGGTCGCGAAGCCGAAAACTTTGGTGGCGTAGTCGGACATGGCGGAGTAGTAGAGGGGGCGCAGGAGGACGAAGAGAATTACGTTGACGAAGCCGGCCCAGAGGGCGGGGATGGAGCTGACGATGCCGATGATGGTGATAATGAGGACCATTATGAGGAGGACGCCGGGCGTGCTCACGTTGTCGAGCAAGGCTCCGAGGAAAGGTGTGCTGATTACGCCGCCGATTGGTAGGGCCCAGTCGAAGAACTCGTTCACGCGCGTTGCCAGCTCCACAGACCCCAGCATGTAGGTATACTGCTCCCGAATGGTAGCGATGAAGTAGTTCATGCGGACCATCTGCAAGACCGTCAGAAGGGTAAGAAGATAGAACCAAGGTGTCACCATCTGCTCCCGCGCGGATTTATTGTGTAAGGCGCCCCAGACCTTAGAAGCCACTTGACGATGCTCCTCCTTCTCTTCGCGCTGCTTTCGAACCATTTCGTCTCCCACAAGCTTATCAAGCTTGTTCAATCGTTTGCGTCGACGGACGCTGCGGAATTTCCGGCGCCTCCAAACCTCATCATCTGGCAACTCGTCATCTGAGCTATGAACATCCCGCGTAGCATCCTCAGCCTTATTGATCTTCATTTCGATCTGCCCCATCGTTTTGTAGCTTTCCGTGGGCAAAAAGGTGAGCTGTGCGATCAGAATGGCGAAAGGCACGGCTAGGTAAGCGAGAAAGAAGTGCTGCGGCTTGAATGCTCTCTCGCTGGCTTCGTATGCAAGACGGTAGAACAAGAAGACGGCAGCTGATGCGTCAAACGCGCCGGTGACTAGCGCAACAATAGTGCCTGTGTATTTTGGAAATGCGTTCGCAATCTGGAAAGAAGGCAAGAACACAAAAGTGCCTCCTAACGCGAGGAAAAAGTTGCCGACGGTGTACCCATCGAAATCTGCAATTTGAAAGGCAAGACTCATCAAGACGCTGCCGAGCACAAGACACAGGCAACCGATGAGTATGCACACCTTGGGCCCATAGCGATCGAGCATATGTCCAACGGGGAGTGCGGACACATTTGCGGTAGTAGAGGCGAGCGAGAAAAAAAAGTTCAGCCGCAAGTCTTGCTCCAGGCAAACTTCAACGTTGTCGACCAGCTCTTGCGACGTGCATAGATCCCGGAAAACGCCCTCGCTGATGAGAATAGGCTTTAGTGCTGCAAACCCAAACACAATGCCACTCGCAAACCAGCATGCGAGTATCGTGACGACAACTTGGGCTATCTGCTTTACGTCAGCCAGTGTTGATATTGCCAAATTGGGAAGCCTACCCGTCGCGCAGTAGATACGTGGTACGGCGTGACACCACCATAGTCCTCCACCGTTTCCTCTGGTGGCTTCAGAGCATCATAGCTGATAATTCTCCGTATGGATTTGTTGCTGGCCAAGCCGCCACTCTCGAGGGAGAGGCGTCGTTCCGCAGCGTGCTCGGCAGAAACTAGCCGCTCGAGTGGGGGCAGGAAGAGGTCAACAAGCGCCTCCTCTCTGTCTGTGCCTTCGAGATTCGACACATGCTGAACGAGAGACATTGACGTTCAACAGAGGGGAGAGGGGAGGGGTGAGTCTGGCAGCAATGCCGAGGGGTCGCACGCGGAAATTATGTGCAGGAAAAGGGAGTGCGGTAGATGGGTGAAAAAGCGGGCAGGAGCGGATATTTGGTCGGCCGGACCCTGGTTGTCTCTTGAGTAAGGTCCACACCGCGATCGATCGCGTGACGGACGCAATAGCGCTGGCTCGCTGTCAGTATGGTGCGACTGTTTGCTGCACGATGCAAGACAGGGCACAGAAATCTGCACAGAGTGCGTTTTAGTACCCATGCTGCCTACCTGCCCCGGCTTTTGTCGTGAAGGTTGGCAAACGAGCGGTTGACGCTATCAGTGCGCATAGGTCTATTGATTGGGCTCGCTTCCGAGGAGTCTTCCCTGATTCGCCAATCGCAGGGATCGCCCGATCGGTCTTGCACCTTCAGGAAGTTTCCACCGACACCGCATTCTCAACCCCGATATCGAATTTTCAAGAGATTGCCGATTGCCGATTGCCGATTATTAAGAGTTGGTCCGATTCACTCGGTACTCTTGCCCGTCAGCAATGCCAATCAGCCACCTGGATGTGTAAATGGCGGGGAAGATGATGCGTCGTTCGTATCGCAACTGCCAAAGGTGTAGATAACACTGTGGAACACGAGCTGCCGTTGGATCAGTCCCCCATGTCCCTGAACATACCAGACTACTCACTTTGCTTGGCCATTCAAGCTACTTCGCTGCAAGCCCTAATGCATCAATTGCATCGATACGAAGAGCTATTGACCCGTCGCATGTGACTGAGAGGCCGCGGCGATGAAGATCATCCTATAGTTCACATCAGATACCGCTTCACGGCCAGCACTCTTCACGATGGGGATCACCTATGGCATGACCAAAAGGAGCCAGCTCAGAAATGCCAGCCTTGCAAAAATAGAAGCAAACCATAACACAAACAACCACACCGAGAGCAGAGTATGACCCACGCACGAAACAACAAGAAATCGACACCTCTGCAAACATCTCATCCTCGCGGGAAGCCGATAACACGAGAACTCATCCGTGAGATACTATTTGATGTAGAGGACGATAGGGAGGTAGGCCCGGACTACAGGCTGGACCTGGGGAACCTGGGGAACCTGGATGCCGTTGACGATGGATCCATATTCGCCAGCCGCGACGCCGCCCTCCAAGAAATGAGGAGCTGGTTGGATGATCTGACTGAGGAGGAGCATTCGAAAGCGGAAAGGGGTCCAAAATTCCAGTTCGAGCGCAGCGGACCACCCCCCGAACGAACCTCTTTGGAAGACAAGGCAACGTTGGATCGTATATCGAAGGGCCACGGTCCGCGAGACCTTGAGTATGACGACATACTCGCACCCTTGCGCCTGATAGAACCCACCGAGGACCCTGCCGCAACCGCCGCAAAGCCTCTTGAAGAGACCTATGAAGATCAGCTTGAAGTGCTAACCAACTGGAACAGAAAAGTCGCAGGCATCCCCGACTTGACTAAAGAGCGAGAGAACCTCCTGAAGGTACTGGAAGAAAGACGTCAGCTGATTACAGAAGCCGAGCAAGGTCTCCGGAGTCCAAAAGACCTCGATCGCCATAGCCCTCGTTTGCGAAAGGCGTTGCGTGCATTTCGACCCGAGGTTGCAGAATTCGAGAATCGAAGCAGCCTCCACACTCTCATTGTGATAGTCGCCAATTTCCGCATAGCCAATCCAGACATCGATGAAGAAGTGAGAGATCAGATGATAGAGACAATCTTAAGAGAAATTAGGTTGATCACACGCAACAACGAGCATCACGAGCTCAGGGATCGCCAGCTCGAAGCTAGGTTACGGTCAGCTTTGGAGTCGCGCGATCACAAGGTGGTAAAGTACTTGCGCAAGGAAATGAAAGATCTGGCCAAGAAAGACAGGGAAAATTACACAAAAAAGACAATTGATCGTATCAGGGAAGCTCGGAGGCTTGTGTACCAGCAAGTTCTCGCGGAACTACAGGAGATAGCTGCTCTTCTGACGGGGCTGAAGTTGGCTGCTTTTGAGAGGTTCTCTGTACCATATGACTTGCTTCGAAATGGCCTGGAGACTGAAGATGCGGTCAATCACATGCAGGAGCACCTGCTGAACGCCGCAGCTGCATGCGACGCCGACATAGCAAATGTTGCGCACATGCTGTATCTGGGCTCCGGCTGTTATGAACGCACCAAAAGATTCGCGGCCAAGGACCTAACGAACGTTACAGACGATGAGCGAGAGTTCATTAGGCTGGCAAGACTCGAGGACCCGAAAACTTATTCGATGATGATGAAGGTGGTCGCGGACAGGGAAGGCGTCAGCCAAATGCCAGATATGGTCAGGAACCACATGACGAAGCTAGACGAATTGCTAGGATTGGCATTGAGCATGGCGACGAATCAATTCCGGGAGCTCGATGGCTGGGAGCAGGCTCTACTAGATAACGATTTTGAGGTCGACGCGGGTCTCGCGCTTTTGGGGAAGCTGACATTGGATGCAAGGGAAAGGGAGAAAGCATATCGCTTTCAATATCTCACAGATATTAACAAGGAAAAGAAGGCAGAGGCTGAGGAAGAGGGATGGTGGTAGTTGTAATATGGTCGAAGCGCAGGCGGCTCTACAAGGGAAGTCGCAACCCACTGTGCAGATGACAACATCGATCTTTCTTCTTCACGTACAAGACTTCGTCAACGTAGTATTCTGAATGATGAGCAACCGAGTAGCGATGGGACTGGTATAGAGTCCGTGCACTGTGTAGGCGTTCGACGGCTCGGATCAACCTTGACGAGGTAAATATCTCAAAGGATGGGGCTATTGTTGAATGGGTCAACATTTGTAGGCCAGGCCTCGAAAGGGCAAGAGTCAGATAACAAGATAAACATAGCGGTAAAAGCTTTTGCGCGCCTGCTCCATGAGGAACCCTCAATCAGTTATGTAAGAAACCCTCGCAGACAAAATTTGCATCGCCAATATCGCAGGTGAGGTATTTAGTCCACTAGCCGAGCACGCACTAGCTCTGGGCAATGTGAGTGGCAGGCCGCAGTGAATGGCTGGCTAGGGCAACCTTTCCGGCTCTCGGGACTTGTCGGGGGACGCACGGGAAAATTAGCGGCGCAGAGGAAGTCAACTTTTCGAACCTCGCCCAGGCCCTATCTCCGTTCGTCCAACCCGTCCTCCAGCGTCAACACTCCACTCCACTCTCCTCTCCATCCTCGCCTTTCTTCATCGCGCCCCTCATCATGTCTGCCGGTGTTCCTCCCTCGTCGACGGGCTCCGTCCAGCTCGATGCCATCAAGCAGACAGCCGCCGCCGCCGACCCAACAAAACCACAGGGCATCGCGCTGTACTCAAGATTCGCCTTTGCCGGCGCTGTCTGCTGCTCAGTCACCCACGGCGCCTTCACGCCCGTCGATGTGTACGTGTTCCGCGTCGCTGCGAAGGCTGCACGCGCGCCAATGGCTGCTGTCGCAGCTGTGCGATAGCCGTCAAGCATCGATTGCCAGGGCGCCAAGCTAACAAAGTTCGCAGCGTCAAGACGAGGATCCAGCTCGACCCCGTAACGTACAACCGCGGCCTCATCGGTGGCTTCAGGCAGGTCATCGCCTCCGAGGGCGCCGGCGCCGTCTGGACTGGCTTCGGTCCTACCGCCGCGGGTTACTTCCTCCAGGGTGCCTTCAAGTTCGGAGGTTACGAGTTCTTCAAGCAGCAGAGCATCAACATGCTCGGCTACGAGACCGCCTCCAACAACCGCACCGCCGTCTACCTCGCCTCATCCGCCTGCGCCGAGTTCATCGCCGACATTGCGCTGTGCCCGCTCGAGGCCACCCGCATCCGTCTCGTCTCTGAGCCCACCTTCGCCAATGGCCTGGTCGGCGGCTTCGCCAAGATCATGAAGAACGAGGGTGTCGGTGCTTTCTACTCTGGATTCGGCCCCATCCTCTTCAAGCAGTAGGTATCCCCATCCCCGTCTCGCCATTGGCCCCCCTAACTCCGCGCCAACAGGGTCCCCTATACCATGGCTAAGTTCGTCGTCTTCGAGAAGGTCAACGAGACCGTCTACCAGTACGTCGACAAGAAGTCTGCCTCCAACGGCAAGCAAACAGCGATCAACCTTGGCTCCGGTCTCATTGCCGGTTTCGCCGCCGCCCTCGTCTCCCAGCCCGCCGACACCATGCTCTCCAAGATCAACAAGACCAAGGGTCTACCCGGAGAGGGCACCACTTCCCGCTTGATCAAGATAGCTGGTGAGCTCGGCCTCCGCGGCAGCTACGCTGGTATCGGCGCCCGTCTCTTCATGGTCGGTGGTCTCACTGCCGGTCAGTTCGCCATCTATGGCGATATTAAGAAGGCGCTGGGGGCGACCGGCGGGGTGGAAATTGCGAAATAAGCAGTTATTTCCTTTCGTAGATGGATGAAGGTGGAGCGACAGATGATACCAGGACAGCCATGACGCTTTCGGGAGCCCCCCGTAACACGGAGGCTACTTAATTACGGGAAAAGTAATCGGTTCTGTCCTTTGTTCGCTTTTCTTGCATATTGGCTTGGCTTGGTTTCTTCTATTCGTGTCTGCGTTTGTTGCTGCAGCAAAGAACTCATAGATTTTCTACCTAGCCGCTAGAGCGTGGGTTATGTAATAGTACGATCAGTTAGGAACTTTCAGCTGCATGATAGACGGAGTCATGATCTGAGCCTCATCTCAACATTGAATTGGGCGGTTCAACGTACAGTGATTCTCTATACAAGCGGCCGAAACGATCACTGGCTCTTGCGGTAGGCAAATCTCGGGAAATAAGCCCCAGCTAAAGTCACGACGAATCCCACTACAAGCTTATAACAAAGTTCAAACCTTCTACTCTTAAACACCTAAGGGTAGTCAGGATCTATTCTACATGTAGCAGATGAGATTATTCTAGGCGAATTAAAAGGAAGAGGTGGATTTCTAACTTAGAGACGTAGTTACTGTGGAAGCCCCGACTTGCCTTTGCTAGCCTTGCTGCCGTGTAATGCGCCGTAACTGCTAGATCTTGAATGACGTTCCAAAAATCATTGAAGTGATTAGATCCCCCAATTACTTGTAGAATCAATGTGAGGAATTCATCTAGGCTTTTGTGATGTTTATCTGTTGCATAAATTGTTGTCTTCAATTTGTTTAGCCGAGTCAAATGTCTTAGTTGATGTCGGAGAAGTTTTGTCAAGTAAGGATTACCATGAATAAGTTTCATCTGCCACCATCTTTCACTTCCCCACACATCCTGCCTCTCTCATCGCACCTCCAGGAGATAAGCTTCTCATTGTTAGCTGCAGTACTACACTGAATCTTAATATAAGCATATGGTGTTCTTTAGACGTTCCACTCTTAGATACCTAACGGTATTCAGGCTCCATTTTACTAAGTAATTAGCATATCTAGGGCTGTCAAAGCTTATATTAACAATCTGCAGGAGGGACGCTTCGTTCCCAAAGGTTAGCTACAACAAGAGGTCATGATCTGAGTCACGCTGGTTGCACAATACCATTAATATATAGTGATTCTTGGTTTGAGATGGCCGTAATTATCTTCGTAACTCTACTTGATTCTACCAAGGCCTAGTGTATGTATATCCAAAATCTACGAGGTATCTCAAAAGCAGCTACCCAGTCCAAAGAAACCCACCCACCCATCTAACTCACTTGTAAATATCCGAATCAAAGTCCGTCGGGAACTGATCGCGTCCCCCCGCTTCCTTATTAACCCACACACTCACGCTCACGCCAGGGCACTTGAACAACCCGTACCCCTCCTCATCAATCTCCACCTCGCCCTCCTCCCAGTCCAATACATCCGTCCACTTCTCCCCGGCATGCTCTGTCCCCACCGCCATACGGATCTGCCCGGGGCCCTTGTTGCTCATGATGCACGCCAGACCAGCCGGCTTATCCCAGGTACCGCGGCACACCCATCCAATGCAGTTCGCGTCGTCCCAGTAATCTTCTTGGTCGCCGTAGGCGTACAATTTGCGGGCGAGCATGAGGTCGGCGAGTTTATTGCCGCAGGAAGGGGGCTCGGGGTTCTCGCCTTTCATGCCGTAGAGGTCGCCGTAGAAGATGGAAGGGTAACCTTCTCGACGGAGGAGGATGAGGGAATACGCGAGAGGCTTGAAGAAGCCTTCGACAGGCGTGGCGACTGTTTGTCCGGGCTGTGTGTCGTGGTTCATGACCACCGTGACGGCGCAGACAGGCTGAGTCTGCACGAGTGTGTTGTCGAAGACTTTGCGGAGGTCGGCGGCCTCCGACTTTGAGATGTTGGAGAAGTTATAGACGAGGGGCGCGTCGTAAAGGGAGAACTTGTGGTGCATGGATTCGAGCCAGGCAACCATTTGCTGGGGATCCCCGACCCAGAATTCGCCAACGACAAACATATCCTCACCGCATTCGTCACGCAGGTTGTCGACCCAGTCGTTGGTGAAGCGCTCGGAGAAGTGCTGGACGGCGTCGAGGCGGAAGCCCTTCAACCCCACTTCTTTGGTGATCCATGGCCCCCAGTTTTTTACGTCTTCTTGCACCTCAGGATGCGAGTAGTCGATGTCGGCAAACATCATGTAGTCTGCGTTGCCCTGCTCGTCGGTGACGGACTGGGACCAGTCTTTGTTGTCGCCCAGGATCTTGTAAATGGCTTTCTTTTCATTGGCTTGGTTGTAGTCGGTCCCGCTGAAGTGCTCCCAGTGGTACTTCATCTTCGAGTATTTGCCCCCTCGGCCGGGGAAATCGAAACCTAGCCAGCCCTCAATCTCATACGGCTCAGAGGCCTCCTTGGTGCGGTCATTCTCGTCGACTTCAACGACGCGGCACTTCTCCGTGTTATCGGCGCCCGCCTTGTGGTTAAGCACTGCGTCCCAGTAGAGCGCGACGCCTTGCTCCTTTGCCAGCTTGCCCAGCTCGAGCAGATCCTCCTTGCTTCCCCATTTTGTAGCCCGTGTGCCCTTTTGGTCGAACTCGCCGAGATCGTAGAGGTCGTAGATGTCGTACCCATTTCCTTCGGGGGAGGCGGCTTTGCAGCCTGGCGGGAGCCACATTGCGGTTACGCCAACATGATGGAGGCCCGGGAGAGCGGTCTTGAGGCGTTTCCAGTGAGCTTGGTCTGCTGGGACGTTCCATTCAAAGGCTTGGAGGAGGGTGGCATTTTCGGGAGTGGGTTTTTGTTCTGGTGAGGTTAGCTCGGATGAACACGGTGAAATGGAGGTTGATCGAGTAGTACGTACCTTCGGAGCCCATGGCGGCTGATGGAGATGCTAGATCGTGCAAGTGCAAGCTGGATTTCTTTTATAATGTGCTGCGGCGACCTGAAGAGAAGTAGACTTGAAGTGAAAGCATAATCGCAAGAAAAAATAGTGATAGTTAAGCAACTAAGAAAGAACACGTTTGTTTCGTCATACTTCTTCAATGCTAAAAGATCCCTGCATTCGCGGCACGAGCAGGTTTATCTCCCGCTTTCCTGCAGCTCTAGTAATGACCGTGGCACTTGGGAGTCGTGCTGCCGCGTTTAGTGCCTGTAGTTGGGAGACAAGCCACAAGCAATTCAACAAAATGCATCGGTGACGTCGTTGTGCGCGAAATAGCGCGTAGTGGGGGTGAGGCGCGCACGCGTTTCCCGGGCTCTGAGAGGCTCGAGATAAACATTGTACTTGCTGCGAGCCATGGCAACAGGGGCGCATTCTGTACTGGAGGGGTAAGGGGAAGGGACGGGACGATAAGCCAGCGGATGCAGCGGTGGGACCACGACCATGACTGAACGAAGTCAACTGGTGCAAAGAAACGCTAAACCTAATCGGGATGGTCTACGTTGGTGCTTTCCACAGCCTTAAGCCCTCCTTCTCTTTACACGAGCATGATAGCACAGATCTCTAAAGAAGGAAGCTGCACTCGTGCCTGGCGTGTGGGAGGCGTCGCCGCATCGTGAAACTCGAGGCTCAATTTGGCCTCGTCGCTGCCTAGCCATTCACACAGCCTCCACCACTATTCGCGTAACCAACCAAATCGACCCAAACATCTTAATCACGCAGCTTCAACATAATTCCAGGTAAAATCACTGGGCCTCCTCAATAGTGCCTTCATGACTGACCATGGAAAGAGCTTCTCCTGGTTCAAAGCTGCGCGCCGCCTTCTCACAAATACTCAAGCGCGCAAACACACAACCACAATCCATTCGCTACGAAGATACGGCTGAGCCTACCTTCGACCCGGCAATACCGAAACGTCTACAGTCTTCTCTATCGTCAACTGAAGATTCCATCATGTCTCCAAACGCGAACCAGGCCGGCAAGCTGTAAGTTGATTCCGCGTCAAATGCGCTTTCAGCAAGTGATGCTTCATCCAGGGTGCCGAAGCCGTCCTTCAGAAATACGCGCTTAGCGTTTATAAAAGACGGGTCTGAAGCCGTCTTACTCTCAGTTCCCAACCGAAGTCTAGCTAATGGTTTGCCTTCAGACCAATTGTTCGCTTCTATGACCCAAACATCAACGCCAAGGATGCAAACGGCCGTACTCTCGATCATATTCTCAAGTGGGACGATATCCATCTAGAACACTCCCACGACTATATCCAGATGCTTTTCCCGTTGCCAGAGGGTTCCATGTTCTCCTTCGACGCGCCAATCATCGAGGAGGGTGTCATGACGGCGTTTCGCCAACGGGCCGATCTGAGGCAGAGAATGAACTTGGCCTTGAACCGCATGCTAAAATTCTATGGATTCGAGGTCTCGGATCAACCACCGGAGGAAGAGAAATCCGCGGAGTTGGCCAAGGATGAGGCCGAGAAGACCACAGAGGAGCCTGAGGCTGATGCCCCCGCCGAAGTTGACGCAGAAGTGAAGACGGACGATGAAGACAAAGGAGTGCAGAAAGAAGAAGGCGCTACGACGACAGCGTCAGCTGCTCAAGCTTCCAATACTTCGACGCCCACCCCCACGTCTCTCCTTGGCTACTACGTCGTCCGTGGCAAGAACTGGCAAGAAGCGTTCCGCAATTGGGCCGTCCGTATGGATCACAACCATCTCCGCATTACCCGCATCCTACGCTCCCTTCGCGTGCTTGGCTTGTTGAAGGAGTGCGAAGCCTTCTTCGCGGCTCTTCAGAGTGTGTACAGCGACCCGGATATTAGGATTGGCGAGCGCTCCATGATGTTCTGGGAGAGGGCTGTGAAGCAACCGCTGCATATCGCGCCAGATGGCGAGAGGGTCGCGTGGCTCAAGGATTGGGAGGTGGACAAGAGGGAGGAGCCGGCGCATCAAGCCTCCCACTAGAAGCGTATGTGTCGCTACATGGCTCTGCGAAACATGACCACTGACAACGCCCAGGAGAGGGTGAGGCGCACAATGAGGATGCCCGGCAATCATTCTCCGAGAAAAAGGTGATTATGCGTTCTTCCCCGTGGTCATGCGACGTACATCAAGATGGACAACGGAAAGGCGACATATGCGATGTTTGTGATCGCAAGCGCGTATGAAAGTAGCTAGCTCTCACAAAAGTACAATGACCCATTGGGCATTGCTCAAGCCTGGCTGAACGTTGCTCCTGCTTGACAGTGATGACATTCTCCAGCCCCACCGTGACCGCTATATATATACACGCGTCTTCCGTCTCTCGACTGCTCAACCTGCCCGCTTGCCCACCCACCACTTATCCTCGTGAATTCCAACCTCCACTCGTCCTCACCTAATACTCCGAGATCAAATCACCCCTCCGCTTGCCGCGCATTTCCCACTTGCCCTATCCCCGCATTAGACGTTGTCCCTCCACATATACGCTCGCGTGCACTCACTTCCGTCATATAACCGGCCGTACCAAGTATTCCGGGCACGATCAGAACGTACACGACGTTGAGCCAGACTGTCCGCTTCGTCCAGCGGAAATGCTTGTGGCGGTTCATCGTCATCTCTGCGACCTGTTAACAATCCACGCTACCAGCCGCCACATACCAATTCATTCGTTTTTCGAGCGGAATAAGGGAGGAGAGGAGGGGGGCAACTGCTGGGGAGGCGTACGGTTCCATTTTACGATCGCGGGATCCAGGTGGAGCACTGCGTGGAGAGTTAGATTTGCGAGCCACTAGAACAGGATCGGGGGGGCGAGGGTACCGTGGGGGTTTTTGGGTCCGAAGCCTGCCATTGTGAGGGTTTGGGTAAGGCGGCTTTGGGGTGGTGGGGTGTGCAGAAGCTATTGAAGGGTGTAGTGGAGGTGGTGGTACTGCGATGAGGTCGCGATCGGGTGACTAAGCTTGGGGCTTGGCGGTGCCTCAGGCAGAAGGACGGCGATGGATTGCAACACACGTATTCTACCTTACTTCACATGTCATGCTTGCAATATTGCTTGAATCTATAGCTATAAAGTTTTGTGAATCGATAGTTTGCGAATATGCATTCCGGCACTCCAGAGCGGACCACCGTCGGTGGCTCCCGGACTTCAGACTGACCTAACGATCCTTCAAAGAAAACCCACCGGTCCTTTCCTCGCAGCATGATGCACATCTCTCTGTACAGATATAACCTCAACCAGAATAGTCAGGCGGCTCAAACACGGAATCTGCGGTTTCCGAGTCGGCGTACCCGGTGCTAGAGTCGCCCCGATCAGGTTTTAAGATGGATGGACCTCGGTCGATTTTGATTTTGACTCTTTCCTCACTCGACCTCTTTTCTAGATCGCACATTTTTCTCGACATCCACAATATTGTGTGACCAACACTACCGATATCACATCGGCATAGGCATATATGCTATGGCGTCAGAATCGAATCAGCAAGGTGCGAAAATAACCGTCCACTGGTAAGCCCCACCACTCTCGCACAGCCACATCCTCTTACCGCCAACCCTATCGCATCCACCACTGCAACCGCATCCATCGAAACTCCTCCTGAACCTCCTTTCCCTAACCCCATGTTAACCTCACAACAAGGCTCAACAAGTCCCGCGGCCAACGCGTCATCTGGCTCCTCGAAGAGCTCAACCTCAACTATGACATCAAAACTTACGCCCGCGATAAGAACAAGCGGGCACCCGTTGCGCTGAAAGAAGTGCATCCGCTGGGCAAGTCACCCACCATCTCTATCGAGGTGGCTGGGTGCGAGAGGCCTCTTGTTTTGGCAGAGAGCGGTGCGATTGTCGAGTATTTGTGTGAGCATTTTGGGCAGCGGTTGGTTCCGAGGCGGTATCCAGAGGGGAAGGAGGGTGGTGTGGGGCAGGAGACGGAGGAGTGGATTAATTATCGTGTAAGTTGAGCCTAGTTGTACGAGGGTTTTGAGGGCTAATAGTTGATAGTACTTCATGCATTACGCGGAAGGTAGCATGTTTCCGGTTCTGTTCACGGGCTTGCTTACGGGCAGCATTCGCAGCGCTCCCGTTCCGTTCTTCATCAAGCCTATTACCAACAAGATTGCTGGAAACATTGAAGGCGCGTGTAAGTAAATCCACTTTCCACCACGAAGACCTACTATTCTAATCAAGCCTAAACTAGATACCAACCCGGAGCTGAAAGTGCAGTACACGTTCATGGAAGACTTCCTCACCAAGTCGCAAGAAAAGGGCGAGTTCTTCTTGGGCTCTGATCTCTCCGCAGTTGATTTCATGATGTTTTTCGTTCTTGAAGGGGGAGTTCAGCATGGATCGTTGACTGAGGAGAGTTACCCGAAATTGTATAATTATGTGAGGAGAATGCAGGATAGAAAGGCGTACCAGCGGGCGGGCGATAGGGTTACGAAGGCGAGCGGAGAGAAGTTCGTCCCGTTCTCTGAGGCGCGCATGTAATACTTAGGACAACTGACGGTTGGCACGATTATCATGGTTAGTACGGCACTTCAGCAGCGAGTTCCCGATGCATCTTGTAGCTGTCTCGTACCCATATTCCCGAGAAGCCGGTCAAAGGCAACGGCACCTTAAATTGCCACCGCGTTCGCGCTCGCGTTCGTCCTCATCAACGCCGAATTGGAGAAAAGTGCACCCATCTTTGACCATTTGCCGGACATGACCGACGTATATGCATGCAAAGATCTCTAATCCGTGTGCCGAGCATGAGGTCAACTCACGTCAGCCGTCTGCTACGGGGTGTTGGTAGCAGAGCCTCGAGCATAGTAAGCATCAGCCTCAGCCATTAAAGGGCGGCTACTGGTCCATCTGGAAGATCACGGATGGAGTCGGCGAATCGGCGCAGGCGGTGTGCCCGAGTCCGCCTCGTCCGACCGTGTCAGTTACGGATGGGCGACGAGGAGCATTACTGCGCTGACGATTATTATGCCATTGCAACGCGCAAGCGTCAGAGCTTTCTAGAATACCCGCTTCATCACCTGCACACCCACATCAGCGCCTATAACAACAACACACCCCTTCACAAAGACGTCTCCACCGTTTCTGCCCCCACTGGTTCCTGTCTCGCGAGCGATTACCACGCATTATCCCAGTCCATTCATCCATAACGCTATTCCGCTTTAAGAAATCGCCTCGGGAGCTATACTTTGCTGAACATTACTCATCCATTTATCAGCATCCATTTCAGGACGTCTCCTTTCACAGATCAGCAACCGTTGGCATTTAGTCGCAACAACTACGAGACGCAGCCTCTAGTGAGCTAGCTAGCTCATATGCCAGACCAGTCCGGCCACACCACCTCACGAGACTTTGCATTTCAAACCGCTGACCAAGCGTACGCCCATCAACAGCTCGGGGGAGAGGGAGCTCCGCATCCGGCCTACACCACACAATCCCACGAACGTTATGAGGCGGAGCGGGCAGGAAATGCGCATAGTGGGTTGGCGACACCAGATCAGGGTCCCGCGCTGGACCCGTCCATGAGATATATGGACTTTGGCGGACAGTCCAACCCCAATCCACAAGAAGGAGCGCAAGGCCAGTTCCCTGGATACGGCTTCAATTCTGACACTTGGGATTGGGGTAACTCGATTGACTTCCCCGACTTTGCGGGTCATTACGAACCGCAAGGGGAGCTCGTGCAGGAGCTCCAGAACCAAAACGCGCCAAACGACTTTAGCATACCCCTTCCAGTCACGAATACAGACACCGTACATCGATCACCTCAACCTACCCCAGGCGCGCCTTCGGTGACAATACAGAATCCGCTCTCGCCGCCGCCGAAGCCGCCCCAGAAACCTTCCGTCCAGACGGGCATGAAAAGGAAGGCTGATTCTGAGCCCAATTCTGCCGTATCTCAGAACGCTAGCTCCTTTGCGGAACCCCAGCAAAAGCCCGCGAAGCGCCCGAACAAGTCGCGAACCTCGTCCAACGCTTCCGCGACTTCCCCCGTCGCTGCGACCTCGACCGCTGCCGAGGCGCGCCCACCACCGATGGCTGTATCCTCGTCCGCATCGACGGGCACCGAAACCGGAACACCAGCGAAACAAGACAATGAGACACAGAAGCGCAAGGAGCCCAGCAAAGGGACGGGGCCGCAGGGTCGCGTTATTGACGTCTCGAAGCCGAGGAGGATTGTGGAATCACCTGCTGGATCAGACATATTACCTGCCGGGAAGGTTTTTCCAATACAGATTGGTTCGGAGCTATTCAGGCTTTCTGGAGCTTCGCTCTCGTCGGATGGTAAACATTATCCCAGCTGCGATTCGATAGAACCTCGTAGGCTAACTATGCAAGAGCACCTTCATACTTCTCCCATTTCTTTGGAGACCAAATACACAACAATCAGGGTCGCGCTGGCGATATAAGGACACTGTATATCGATCGCGACCCAGACACTTTCCGAGACATCGCGTTGCATTTGCAAGGGTACCACGTCAACCCCCGCGATGGCGAGCACTTTGTGCGTTTATTTGCGGATGCGCAATTCTATTCCTGTAAGCCAATTGCTGTCTTTATCATTGCTACGCAACACAATTCTAACTCTCCAGTGCCTCGTCTCACAAAACAGCTGTTCAAGACTGACATCTTCGTCCGCATCGGAGGTACACCCTTTCAAATCCCCCGTGATTTGTTCTCCTCACCCGGCGACAGTCCCAACTATTTCTCACTAGGGTTTGCGCAGTTCTTCTCGACGCCGTCGGAAGTGTTCCCCGGCCTTGATCGGAATGCGCTGCTTCGACCACCATCAATATCACCTCCATCGGTGCCGAATCGGAGCGGTGAGACCTTTGGTGAACTGGTGAAATTGTTGCAAGGCTACAATATCGAGATTCGGGATGATACGCATCGATCACAGCTACTGAGAGATGCGCGGTACTTTCACCTTAAGGGGCTCGAGCAGAAACTCATACCCTGTGACATCTCATACAATCTCAAAAGAGGCCAGTCGGAGATACTCGTGCGATTGGATGACATACGGCAATCCGGTGTATCGTTCGCGCCAGATGGAACCAGCAGCTCGAGCTCAGGGTCAGGCTCCGCCGTGGCCTCTATAGCAGGACTCTCGCCTGATCCAGGGAGCAAGCAATCTAGCCCCGCCCCCTCACTAGGTCTAGGTGGACCGCAATTCCGACCAGGGACGGTGTGCTATGCCCGCCCATACACAGATGACCACGCCGGCACAAATATCCTGATCCTCGAGGTCTCGTCTACCGAGTCAACGATCCTACATCTCCCTATTGATCCGCCAAAGCCTACATCCTCTCGAGAACCCCTGAATCTCAGCATGAGAGCCACTTTCCACGGAAGTACCTTGGCGCGCATTGCCTCGTTGTTCTCCGTCGTCGCGTCGAAGATGGGATTGCCAGCTACGCAACCCTTGGGCTTGATGATGTTGCAGTCCGGCGGCGGAGTAGCTGCTCAGCCCGTCTCGCCCGCAAACTCAGGCGTTAGCGAGCGCCGCGTGCGCGTCCGTGTACCCTCAGACTGCCATCTTGAAATCAACAATGGCGCCGCTGAACTCGCTGTAGATCCTGCGTCAGGACGTATGGGCATCAGACACACATACCCCGCGCCCCAACACAAACGCATCAAGATGTCGGAAGAGCAGGACGGACATGGCACAATTGCTGGAGATACCGCGAAAGAGTGGATATGGGGTGGAGCGAGAGAGATCGATGTGAAGATTGGCAAGGACGGGGAGGAATCCGGGGAAGAGTTGGTGGTAAAGCGAGCGCACTGGAGATTAAGGGTTGAGCCTGTTGATGGGGAGGGGGCGAAGATGCAGGTCGTGCTTTGCGGAGTTAGGCTCGAGGGTTATAGTCAGGAGAAGAGTCGGAATCGGTCGAGGGGGTTTCTTGGGTAATGAGCTATGGAGGAAAGCATGGGAAGGCGTGTTAGAGCGTGTATTTGGGAACCACGGCATTGGGTTGGTTGTTTCTATATATGACGGCTGGGTACCTTCGCGTTGTTATTTGCACGATTTGTTATTTTCTGTAACTAAACCGTTTTGCTTCGGCTTTTGGACCTGGATATTGCCCATTGTTTTTGTTTGTGGCTGTGAGATGCGTGAACCAGCATTACATATGCCTTCAATACATATCGTCTTAGAACGAACACACACTCTCTCCTGCACCCTCCATATGCCTTGTGCGAGTCGGAGAATTCCCACGTACACCTCGTGCAACCCCGCGCTATCCCCTATCTGGCTAGCGATCGCCCCGCTAACGTCAATGCGCAACATACCATCTGACGTCACATCCACCCGAAAGCCTGTCCGCCATTCTCATATATAAAGACGATGGCTAGATCACACACATGGCACGTAGCATCTTTCACCCACTACCCTAAACGTACTTGACCTCTATCGAACGAACGAAGACCTGGAAACCTCTGTGAAAAGTCCCTGCGAACAATTGTCAATATGTCGAAAGAACAAGACCACATCCCCGTCACGAACGAGGAGCCGCAAGAAGAAGAGAAGAAAGGCTCAGGTGGCCTTTTGGCACCGCTTGGAGACCCACTTGGTGCGTCCTCTCCATTCCTTATCCCTCCTCCAACCCGCTCTCCATTCATATCTAACTCCACGCAGGCAAAGCCCTAAACACCGGTCTCCGCCCTATCGGCGCACCGCTCGAGAAAGTTACCGGGCCGTTGGGCAACGCGCTTGGCGGGACTACGCGCGGGGCCCTCGGTCCCCTTCTCGGTAAGAAGGAAGAGAAGAGTGAGTTGTTGGGTGGGAACAACAAGGATAGCTATGAGAGCAAGCCGGAGAGGATTGCGGGGAAGGAGCAGACCGGAGAGAATCCTCTGGGATTGGATAACACGGGGAGGTGGGGGTTTAGGGATGGGTAGATGAGTGAGTAGAGAAGAGAGGTAAAAAGGTTGACGAGTGTATGAATATTCTTAGTGGAGAATTTGGACACATCTAGGAGACGTTGGAACTTTAGGCAAATAAAATGAATAATGAATGCGGTTCGATTCATTCGATATGCCATGGTTCATTAACCGAAAGGGTATCAGGCCTTAACCCCACCCAAACTTCAAAACACACCAGTGTGAAGACGACATCTCAAAACATCTCATCCAATCCACTCTCATCAAGCATACTCCTCCCCCTCTCCCTCCTCACCGTCCCAGCCGTAACACCCCTCTTCCCCCGAAACGTATCCTCAATGCTCCCCATACTCTCCCCATCCCCCTCTCCCTCAATCCCCATCTCCACCACCTCCTCAAATTCGCTGCCCCCATCATTCCTATGCAAAGGCGGCACAGGCGTCCTCCCCGTCAAAATATCATACAAACTATCATCGCTCTCCTCTGCGCCCTCCTCCCGCTCAAATCTCAAGATCTGATCCTTGCCCTCCGGCCAGACGAGTATGTAGCCCTGCTGATGCCCGAGGGCGAGCGCGGGTTTCTTATCTGGGGCCGTGTTGAGCCATTTTGTAGCCCACTTTGCGGGGGGGGAGCCGCCGGGTCTGGTGATCCTGTCGCTGAAGTCGAGGATTGTGGGGGGGCCTAGTGCGGAACGGGGTGAAGATGTGGAAGTTGAAGAAGATGAGGAGAGCGTGGGTGTGCTGTAAAGGTAGACCATTGGAGAGTCGTGCATTGTCTGGATGAGAAGGTGTGAGGGATTTGTAGGGTGCCATTGCAGGCTCTTAACCGGCGAGTGTTGTATGAGTATCGTTTTAGGCTTTAGGCTTCGTAGGTCCCATATCCAAACTGTGGTTGGTGTAGAGTCGTCTTTTGTGGCGCAAAGCGTGCCGTCGTTGCTGAATGCCAGGATGCTGATCCCCAGCTTTATCAGCCCACTCTCGTTCTTCTCGACCGTCGATTTCAGCGGCGTAGCGGGCTGTTGCGTAACCGCGTAACTCCTGGCTCCTGTCGCATCGACCTGCTCCGTATACACCGTCGCACTCGGGACGCAGATCTGCGCTGTATGGTCCAAGAAGACGACTGGCGAGAATGTTCTTGTGGACAATATCCTCACGCGGCGATCCCAGCCTCCAACCGCGAGATACTCGCTCCCACAAACCCATTCCACCGTCTTAATGCCCAGCCCTTCAATACCCCACTCGTTCAGCTCATCAGACGGCTCACGCGTTATCGTCCGGTAAAGATGTCCATCTGCCGTGTAAATGCAAAGCCTATATCCGCTCCCCGCTGAATCCCAAACAGCCAACCACCGCCCATCAGGACTCCACTTCAGCCCCTGCACATCGATGGTCGAAAGCTCCACTCTCTTAATGATACGGTACGTCCGCGGTGCAAGCAGCATAAGGACATCCTGTCCCGCACTCCGACACAGCATTGCCAACATCCCTCCTCTTGTTCCACCTTCTCCGTCCTCCTCTCCAGGTCTCGATCTGTATCCCCACCCTTTCCCTTCCTTCCCACTAAACTTCGGATCTCGGATCTCAACCGTCCGCCCCGTCCTCAGACACCACACCATAACGCGACTCGCAAAGTCACTCCAAACAAGCACCTCTTCATCCGTCCGTCCAAACTCCACATGCGTATTCTTTCCCATGCCGCCCGACCCATTATTTATAACCGCGTTCCACTTCGCATCCCTCAAGTCGTAGACACGCGTTGTTGCATCATCGGTGACAAGTATACGGTGCGAGCGCCGCCGCGGTGGGAATCGAGTTGACCGGGGCGGTGTCGACGCGACATGGGACGCTGTGGACGGCGGCGACCACACAATGCGCGAGTTTCTCAAGTCGTGGCTCTGTGGCAGCGGAATGCTTCGCACAATTTCGAAGGTAGTGAGACTACGGATCTGAAGACGGGCGCCAGAAAGACAAGCGACGTGAGATGCGGTCAGCGACGGGACGGAGAGGGATGTTGCTAGAATCCGTGAGCGATGTCCAAGAAGCTTGCGATGGAGCTCATCCTACTCTTAAACTGAGGAGAAACATCAATGCCTTCCATTGTGCGTGTATGGGTACGACTGTAGCTAAGGCGGGGGTGTTGTTGACGAGGGTAAACAAAAGGTTTCGTAGGGCTGGCCAATCGGAGACGAGGGGCACCTGCCACATCCGACCTCTGATGTGAACGGCTTCGAGGGCTGGTCCAAAGTCCTTTTGACCTAGGTATAGTGAACCAACGATATACTCGACGAGTTCTCAAAGTGCGAACAACTCTGCTTTTTGAGCCTGGCTGTCCTCGTCGTGCCTACCCATTCAACCTCGCGCATGCGATATCCACACCACAATCACAGCAACACAGCAATAACACCTCAGCCATTCCATTATCTCCTACTTGTTCAAAAAACGGAACCGCGATGAGGGTATCGGCTTATGCATATCCAAAGATCTCACGCCCCACCAAAAGCACAGTCTACAATGGAAATTTCCTTACTCATGGCGCCACAGGCATTTTAGGTACATCCAAACATCTCCAACCCATCTGGGAATCCAACCATCCGTGAACACATTGTACGTAAGAGGTGGGGAGAAGAATATATAGGCCATCCAAAGAGGGTAGAAAAAAAGACGCTTATATCCGCACATTGTTCCGCTCTAAAACGTCGCTGCATGCTCTCATCCAAAGTCATGATCAAAATCCAAACTAGCAAGAGCCTCATGTGCTGTACACAGGTGCCTTCATCAAAATGCTCTTCCCACGAATCTGCACAGCAAAGCCGGCAGCCATGCGGACTCTCGGGGGAGGTAACTCTTCCCTCGTTGCGCCTGAGCTACCAGAGGGGGCCTGCGAGAGGCTCTGTTGACTGCCGCCTTGCCCTAGCGATGACTCGCGCTTGCCCAGCGAAGCTGGGGTTTGGTTAGTTTTCTTTGATCCGCCAAAGCCAAACATGCTACGCTTCTTGTCCGCGGGTTCCTTTGGAGCTTGGCTAGTCTGTTGAGCTTGGTGCGCTTGCTGAGCCTGCTGTTCTTGCTCCGCAATCGAACCGTTGTCGTCGTTCCTAGATGCAAGACTGCGTAAAGATGCACGATCAGTGTCATCGGGCTCCCGAATAGGGTCCGTCAACGCGGGGACGCCAGTTTCCAGCTTCATGACCTCGGAGACGATGCCGTGGCCGGGCGGAAAGTACTCAATGTGCACCTCTCTGCTTTCTAGCGGCACATGCTGAGCAATGCTCACGGCCAGCTCCACAATCATAGGCACACCACCATTGAGATCGGGCGGCGCCGGTTCGTTCAAGTACATTTGCAGCGAGGCGATGAGCTGCTCGTTGAGCGAGTCGGTGAGGCTTGTCCGGTTTGTAGTGGCTTGAGGAGACCTCAGTTGATCTGCGAGACCTTCCAGCGTAGCTAGCCGCCAATTGATGACCTTTGCGACCAATGCATCCTCGTCCTCTGTTGTATGGCTGGTAGACGCAAACCGTCGAATGTTATTTTGGACGGCTTTGAGCTGTGTCGAAAACTTTGGCTCTAGGTCGGGATGGAAGTACTTGTCGAAGATATTCTCGACTAACCAGTTCGAGATGTAAGCACGACCAACTGCAGTCATCTCCTGCTTGCCCGTTTCCACTGCATTCTTGTTGACTACCACTTGGAACATTTGTGGAATCGATTTCCAGTCTTTGCGAATCGAGAATGCCAGCTGCGCTATTAGCCCGTCTAACCTGCCGAACCGGGCACCATATTCGCTGTCATCCCAGGATGTGCGGGAGAGTGAAAGTCGCTGGTTGGCCAGGCTATTCTGCAGCTGGTGCACTTGCGCCTGTTGTTCGAAGAAGTAGCGCTTGACCTTTTGGTACTTCTCGCCTTGGGAAGGTTAGGATGTCATATAAGCATCGGACGAAAGGAGGTACTCACGCAACACTACGAGCTCCTTGGTCAATTCAGCAATCTCCTCATCTGACATGTCGTTTGCAGACCGCGGTGGCGGCGTCGCGCGTCCCATCTCTCCGCCTTGGGGCTGCTGGCCCTGCTTCTCTCCCCGATAAGGCTGGCCTTGCGAAGCTGTTGGCACGACGTTAGCGCCAAATGTCTGGATGCCCGGCGAGACAGGCGGTTGTCCTTGGGCCTGACCTTGAGCTGAGGGCTGCTGCAGGAGAGAGCTCTCCCTCGATGGTGCCCCAGATGGTGTCTGGCCGGCCTCGTTGACCTTCCTCAGCGTGTTCCTCTGGTTGTTGCTCGGCGGCACCATGTTGTTCTGTCCCTGCTGCGGCGGCGTCGTGTTCTGCGAGTGCGGGTCAGCGGCCTGGGGCTGGCCCTGCTGCGCGTCGTAGGGTTGGTAGGGCTGAGAGGGTTGGAGGGGCGATGGTGGGGCAAGCTGTGCCTGTGACGAGGGTGGCCGGAGCTGCTGCTGCTGCGGGCCGTCAATCTGCTGACCGCCTTGCACGATCTGGGGGATCTGGTGCGAGGCTGGCGGTGCGCTTGGATCGCCTTGGGCTTGCGAGGGACCGCGGGCGTGCTGGACGTGCTGGAAGTCTTGGCCCTGGTGCGGCTGAACCTGCGGTGTGAAGGATGGGGGCGGCTGCGGGTAGTGCACGTTCTGCCCTTGGGCGTCTTGCGGTGCCTGGGGCGACTGCTGCTGTCCCTGCTGTTGTTGATACGGGTAGTAGTTCTGTGGCTGCCCACTGTTTTCTTGCTGGTGCAGCTGAGCAGTGCTGATGAGCGGGCTTGGCGCGTTCTGCGGATGGAAGGCCTGGTACTCGTTCGGGTTCTGGGGGTGCTGGACGGCGGGGTGGTAGCTCTGGTACTGCTGCTGCGGCGGTTGGGGTTGTTGTGGCAGACCCTGGTGTTCTGGGCTGTAGCGGTCTACCCCGCCCTGCGTGTTGAAACTCCCCTCCGTGTCCACTCTAGCGAGTGGGGGCCGGTTGTACTCCCCCTGGTGGGGGTTGGGCGAGAACTGCGGCGGATGGGCCTGGTACTGCACGTCTTTGGGCGGCACCTGGGGTGTCGTGCTGTCTTCCTGCTGCAGAAACGGGTCGAGGTTGTCCTCGTCCTGCTCGTTCGAGGTGGCCAGATGCGGGCTGGACCCCTGCCACTGCGCTGCTGCTTGTAGCCGGCCGTTCTCCTGCGATTGCTGGTACTCGTGGGCGCGCGGGTCGCTCTTGCGCACCGAGATGCGTCGGGGAAGCTTGTCCGCCTTGCTGGCCTGCTTCGCGGCGTCGTCCTCCTTGTGCGATGTCAGGCCGAGCCGGTGCCGGAAGCCCTTCTTCGGCTCCTGGGCGTACGTGGGCTGCGGCTGGTAGGACCCGCGGCGCGGCGAGTCGTAGCCGGGCGAGTGCTGGCCGCTGCCGGGGAGCTGCTGCTGGAGGCTCTGGTTCTGGTCGAGCGAGAGGTGCGTCGAGTGCCGGTTCGCGGTGCTCGTGGTCCGCTGGGGGAACTGCTGGCGATATGCCTGCTGGGCGACGCCGGCGGGGAGCTGCTGCGCGGGAGCCTGCTGGTTGTCTCTCTGCGCGCCCTGCTGCTGTCCGGCGTCAGGGGACGAGAAGCGGTTCGCGCTCGCGTCGTTGACTGCGAGCACTTGGTCGTCAGCCGCACACACCATTGGGGCGGGTGCCCGCTCATGACTTACCAGAAGGATTGCCAGAGGGCACCGGTGACGGATGGCCAGACGAGCTGTCGACGGAAGAGTGCGATTTGTTGCTCTTGGACCACGGAAGTGAAGGCATTGCAGGGCGCGGGCCTGGAGTGTGTGAGCTCAAGACGCTTTGCGGACGATGGCGGGGCGCGCGCGAGAAGAGGGCCTCTGACCTCAGCTACGAATAACACTGCGCGATCAGCGGGCGATCCAGGCGCGATTCGGCCGTCATAAAAAGCCTCCGTGAAGCCTCTGTGCGAGTCGTTGCGCTGCAAGAGACTACCTGAACTGCTAGTCCGCGAGCAACTGAGCAACTGGAGGCGACGCGCGAACCAGTGCTGCTGCCCCTTCAGCCCCAGCCAGCCGCACGTGCAGGGAGCCAGCAAATGGAGCACCGGGAGCCGCAAACCTGAGCGACGGCGAGCTAGAGCCCTGCAGCGATGCGCCGGAAGAAGGTGCTGCGATATCGACCCGGCGGTGGCAGTGCTCTGCGACGTGGGAACTGCCCTCGCCAGATGCTGCCTGTCCAATATGCCCTCCCGCACAGTGATCGATAGCCCGGCCGGCAGCCGCGAGCCAATCCGTTTGCCTCTCCGCCATGGGATACGAGCGCCCGTACGCCGTGTCCTCTGCGGCCTCGCAGTGATACGGATAGTGGAGCGGGACGGGCATCACTTCAATGGCACAGCCTTGCCGAGCAGGCGCCGCCAGGATGCTCAGGATTGCTTATGTCCGCGCGTCAACCGTCTCTGCCCCCCAATGTACACCTGAGGCCTGGTATACGCACCGAACTCGTAGTGTTTGCAATGCTTTTAGACGCGCTTGGGCATCGCGGTGTTGTGTTTGCGTGCTGTTCACCACAAACCTCAGCCAGTTCTATTTTTGGACCTGACAGAAAGCGGGTCTCGCCTCACGCATTAACTCTGATTGGCCTAGCACGCCTCTACGCGAAGCTGTTGGATCCGACGACTTCCAGCCTCGCCCACCATCAGTGCTGGAGATGCGACGTAGGGCTGAACTGAGGCTTCCAGAAGCTGCATGTTGCCAGATTGCTCGATCATCGTGGGCGTGACCTTTGCCGTTTCTCTTCATGTCTCATTGTGGTTGCAGCGCGGTGCAACTGCTACCCACAGGTTACGGGCAGACATGCATGCGCACTCCATCCAAGCACGGTTGACGCATAACACTAGCTGCCTCCAGGCACACCCGCGTCTACGCCCGGCAGGGTAGCGACAAAGGTATCCCCTAAGAAGGGCCGTCCAAGGCTCCAGGGTAAGCAACAACGCACCACTGCGGAAAAGTTACGACCCGTCATCCACCATCCATCGGACGAAGAATGCCCCCAAGGCAACCCTCCCGATGCGCTGCCCACAACAAGAGCTACTGCAACCCCATCTATCTAACATCCCGACCCAATCTTGTCGACCAGGCCTACTTCAACCGTTGTTATATCCGTCAGCTCCGAGAACAGCATGCCTGTACTTTCTGAACTAGTGGAGCTTAGCCCTTGCGTAGCGTGCATGCTCGGGTATTAATCTATTCGCACACAGCCTCCCACTTCTCCACAAAGACACCGCTGGGCTCACCCACCTGTTGGTGAGGTTGAATTAGGGTTGCGAGACGGATGAATTCCTCCATGCGGAGGGGATCGACATTCGGAGCTGACGATTCACTGCTACCATAGCCTTTCTTAGTACTACTAGAGTATCGATTCAATAGGGTCCAAGACTACGGTGAGGTCGAAATAGACTTCAGCACGTATTGGCCGAGCTGCACCAACCAAAACGTGTCCATCTTTAAAAGCAACTTTAGGCTAACGGCCTTGAGATGCTGACTATGCGGTTCAAAGCCCGATCAGCCCCAGCCCTGTACGTAGATACCGTCGACAAGGCCATTGTCAGGCAACCTCGAATCAAGTATCCCACCACATCCTACACATACCGCCTCTTGGAAGATGTCTCCGAAGCTGTGTAAGATGAATAAGACGCGTCCGACCGGACAACCTTGTTCGCCCTTGCCCTCCGCCTCCCACCAACCACAATAGCAGCAACCCACAACAGCCACATAATCCCCGCGACGACCCCATATGCAATGATCTGGTCCCTGCTTGGTGCAAAGAAGCCCGTCTCGGTCGCAAATAGTAGGCCTAGGCCTCCATTGATTATTCCGAGGGTGATAACTATGCGGCCCAGCCACAAATGTCCATACGACCAGAATGTTCGCCGGTGATTCTTCTGGAATTGAAAATGGTGTATCAATCCGAGAATAGGCTGGAAGAAAAGCAGCACGAACACAACGATGCCGATGATTGGGTGATAGTGGTCGAGGAGGTTGATCGGAACATTCTGGACTATATATATCCCGATGCCGAATGCCGCGGTGTAGACGAGGTATGCAAAGACCTGGAAAAGACCGTGGACGATCCAGGCACCACGGAATGAGGCAAGTCTGATCAAGATCGAGCCCATGGGGAAGAAGATGACGAAGGCGAGGGCTGCTAGAACGCCGTGTGCGACGAGGATGGTATTGCGCCCACTCGCGAAGGCGCTGCCGAACTGCCCGTTGGCAAAAGCATTGTTACTGCTACTACCGCCGCCGCCGTAGGGACCGTAACCACCCCAGGCTCCGGATCCATATTGGCCGCCATGGCCATAATGAGCGGATACCATAGATGCTGTTTTTAGTGAGTTTGAGGGATGTAGAGGATACGCAATCTGAATCTGACTAACCTAGACTGAGTAGAACGGCACTCAACCTGGAGAACATTATGGACGGCATGATGTATTGGAAATGCGAAACGAAAGCAAGAAACGACACTGGAAGGGAACAGAACTACTTATTCCTATGCACCACCGACATATCAAGACACCACGGCTCTCCAAGATGCAGCCAAGCAACGCCGACAGGTCGAAACACGTTCTTGACATTCAAGTGCGACCAATATGACGTCGGCCACCATAGAGATGTCCACTCGACGCGTAATCTGCAGCGACGAGAGTGGTTGAGCGCTCTTGCGACCCGGAGAATGGGGATGGTGGAGAGCCGACTGACAGATCCGCGAAACGTGCATGTCGGTGAAACCAAACCAAAAGCCCCGACTTTTGGTTTTGTAAAAGGCTAGAGTTCGATTCCGCCGGTTGAGGCATAGTCTACGCGATCTGTAAAGTCCTTAGAATTCACATCAGATGACCGCGAAGCCAAGAAGCTGGAGGCTCCAACGCCACGTGATGGCGTGCGATTGCGGAGTGTAGTCTCCAAGGTCATGCAGGCACCGAGCCGCATTGCCTGACCTTAGGAGTTCAGCAAAAGTCATCCTTCCAACTGTCTCAACTGCATTGCCGCTGATGGAGGCAGCAAACCGCCCTTTTTCAGAACCAAGGATGGCGGCTCAGTGAGTCAATCACGCAGCACAGGTTGGCATCCAAGCGCTCGAACCCAGCGGGTGACCTCTTTTCCTTCGGCAACCTAGAAAGCCACCGGTATCGGTGGGATTCCCCATACTGGCGCGGAGAAGCGATCTCGCTCTGTCGCGCGAGGATTCGTACTGCTGAGGCATCGTAGGACAACCTGAACATGGCTGTGAAGCGCCTTGCGGACCGCAGTGTGGAGTCGACGACGCCCCGGATCGAAACGGACGTGCGATTTCGTTCGTCGCAGTCCTGAATCTGCCCTGTGCAAGATATTCGAGTTATCCAGAGCTCTGCCGCATCCACAACCGAAGGTATGCACACTGCGAGCACCGCCACACATCCTCGGATTCCAAATCCAAGTTCGGACGAAAACACAGGATGGGAACCGCAAAGCCACAATCCTCGCATGGGCGTGGCGCATCAATTCACACTCCCTTCCCTCGTGAGTCTTCGCGAAAGGCAGAAAAGCAGAAAAAATCAAGGACTTGTGCAAGTTTAATGAACACAATGACTCCTGGAATGGCGAATTGCGATGTCGGGGCTTTCCGGAGCGGTTGGGTAGGTGCGCCTTCGCCACATCGCGCGCTAGCCAGCCAGTCATACCGTCCAGTCATGCCGCAGCACGGGTCATCCAACACAGATCTTGCACCAAGGTGGTGTGCTCGGCGCGTGAGTCACCCACGCAAAGAATAGTGATGTGGCATCGGCATCGCAAAGCAGGTACAAGTATAAATGGAGTAGCTGTCGCTCGTTGCTGTCGCTCATTTTGAGAACCACCCGTTCCGCTCTTCAGCGGGACTCGTCGCCACCCTTTCGTCTCTCACTTGTTCTTTTGAAAGCATCATCGATATGAGCAAACGTCACAACAGAAAGCGGACCAGGAGTCGGCCCCGTCATCGCGACGGGAGCAAAGCACACTCAACTACCCATACTCGCACCTACTCCATGGACACGAACGCGAGCACGACCTCTTCTTCTTCTTCTTTCCAGCACTTTCCCATCGCGAGCGCGCCATCGGAGCACTGGCATCAAACGTATTCGACGTGGCAGAACCGCCTCCGCTACGAGCAGGAGCGCGAGAAGGTCATGGAGGTTCAGCGTCTGCGGTTCTTCGGCGGGGAGGTCGGCGATGAGATCAGTCTCATGGAGCCCATGCTCAAGGTCGTCACGGATCTCTTCGACGGCATGACCGACTACGAAGATCCCTGATGCTGGGCGTTGGCCCGACAGGCTCCAATCTCCACTCCCCACGCCCGTCGACGACAACAAAGGACCATGTCAAGACGCCCGAGATGCAATCATAGGTCCCCTATAATTCCATCGACAGATTGATACCTTTCCTTCGACTTCGACTTGCGTTATCGCGGTACTGGGCACCTGTCCATAGCAATACACCACTCTCTTTCGCCACATCTCATCTCGATGGCGAACTCTACAAGCACTTTCCCTTTCGTCTGGAGCGCTCATATGCTCCACCAACAAACGATATCTAGACCCGTGATACTCTGGAACCAGGCTGGAGGCGTGGGATCACAACTGGGCTCGGACTCGCAGCAGTGACGGCTCCCTGCGACCAACTGGGCTTGGTTGATTCGTTGGGTGCCTAATCGGTCTCAGAATAGCTCAGCCCTAGGACTCCAGTGTATGCGCCTGTGTGGTAGGAACGAACAAAGGACAAGAGGCAAGGGGCAAAACTGGGGTGTGGAGAAGGCAGCTTGATGCACGCCTAGGCGTTGTGCTCGCTTGAACCAGTCATCGGATTGGATCGCGTGTACTTTACCCTTAGCTCGAGCGTCGCTGCCTACGTAGATTGGAATAGCCTGAGGGAGGGCAGGTGTGTCTGGTGGGAGAGTCATGGGGTCGAGGATCGGGTGGACAGAGCGCTTCTGCCTTCGACGGGGCGCATGTATCATGTGCCGCAATTTCCGGGAGGGCGATTGGATGCTTGCAGGCTGCTGTAACACGTTAAGCTTAGATTACATAGCTTGCCTATTGCACTACTTGTAACCTATACATGGCCTTTCAGAAGGTGTCAACTAATGCTGGGTTGTGAGAAATGGCGGGCGCGGAAGAGCAGTTGTGTAGGCATCTACACAATATGTGCTTATGAAGTAGGCAGATTTTTTCACTTGGACGAATCTTGTGCACTCGCATAATGTTCCCTCTTGCGTCATGCCTATTTTATCGTCCATCAGGTCATGTGCAGAATCACATTTTGAAAGACTGGTCAGACGCGATACTTCGAAACCTTCGCATCATAAACTTCATGTACCGTCCACGAATACCTCTTAACAACCGCTCGCCTAAGACTCTTGCGCATGGCAACCGGACTGGAGCACATTCCACCAAGACCCGTGGTTCATTTAGCGAAAAACACACACGAATGTACTTCCCGAATATATTTCAAAGTATTATCGGTAAGCATCTGGTTGCTTATCGTGGCAGCATGATACATGCACGAGTAAGCATGGAGATACATCAAACAAGCAAGGCACATAAAGCTTTTTTATCAAGTTCTTTCATTGACGAAGATACGAGGTCAGTCCAACCGTGAGTGACTTTTCCCAGCCCTCTCACTGCACCAGCCTAACACTTGATCGTCCTAAAGAGCTACCTACGACAGCACAACGCGTTCCTTTCATGCAAGACATAGGGAGAGGAGGGCAAGGTAAAGCGGTTAGACAGGGGGCGGGTTGTCATCGCAGTCTCTCATGCGGAAAAGGCGGACGGCGTAGCCGTGACTGTGACAGTGTTGTCGGTGCAAGCAATGTTGTCGCCGTAGACCGTCGTCGTGGAGACGGCGGTAGTCGGGACGAACGACGTGATGTAGCTCGTCACGGTAGCCGTGCAGTCGTCGACGATCAGGTCGTAGCCTTGAGTAGCATGTTAGTGGATCTATTTTGGCAGCAAGCTATCGGGAAGGGAGTAGAAGGGTTTGGGAAAGTGGACGTACCGTTTGAAGCCCTGAACGCGGTCATGAAGGTCGTGCCTTTGGAGTTGGCGGGCCCGCGGTTCTGGCCGACGTTGGTGTTGCCACCGACCGTGATTCCCTCTGAGAAGAGGACGCAGCGGTACGTGGCCGAGGCCGGCGGGTCGGGGCAGGCCTCGCCGGGTTGCTAGAAGATCAGATGTTAGATTTTTCAGAGCTATTGATCAATACGGCCAGGGATTCGAGAGAAGGGAGAAGAAGTGCTCGACCTATCACTCGGGCACACTTACCTGCGTCGGAATCCTCAACACGTAGATGTTGAAGCTCTTGCAGTTGCCGGTGTCGTTGCAGAGGTTGGCGCATGACTGAACGTTGTATTTGGAGAGCTTATAATAGGTTAAATAACTGTCTTTGTTCTCGTAGGCTGCGCTGATGTCTGTGAAGACCGCCTTGTAGCCGGCGGGAGTGGTGGCGTTATTTGCAATCTCCGAGTACTGGGGGTCGGTGTTGAAGGCTGCGACGCTGTCCGGGTCCGAGATGGGAGCAGTGCCGGGCGTAATTGGGGTGCAATCTGGGACCTGGGCGGCGGCGAGAGCACTCAGGCCAAGGATGAGGCTAGCAGTGACGGTCTTCATGATGAACGACTGGATGAGGCGGGAGCACTGACAGACTGGATAGGCGGTAAAAGAAGTCGAAGATGGATGTAGGAGAAGGGTGTCCGCCGGCCTTTTGTATGCTGCCCACCACTTTCTGACTGATCGCTACCGTAACGATACAATATTATTGTTGAGGCTATCACTAACATATGCCTGCTCGAGCTGAACTGGTGGGACTAGAGACTCACCATTCCTACCCAATTCCTCACCAATGAGACACTAGAAACAGAGCACTGAACTCAAAGAGAATGGTCACGCCCCACGACCTTGCTCACTTACCGAACGTCTGCGGAAGGCGATGGAGAGGCGCAGATGGCGCCCAGCTCAATTGATTCAATCGACTCGTAATGAGCTTGAAATCAATCGTTGAGGAGTAGATCCTACGGTGATCACATTGGACGGTCCGTGGCATTCATATATTGAGATAGCGGAGGTATCCGGGGTCTAGCGGGAGCACTGTTTTTCCACAAGGGTCTTGTGCGTGGACATACCGCTTCGCTAGCGCTCACTGACAGAATCCGGATCGAGACCCACAAGGAGCTCTGTGCATCCATTCACGCACCCTTTGATCGGCTTCAGGCGCCCGTTAGAGATTGTTCTGTTGATAGGGTAGTCCCAGGTGCACTCAAGTCCATGACCCTGGAGCCTTAAAAGTGCAGCATGGCCCATGGTCCCCTGGTAGAGACTAGACGTCGAGAGGTGCGCAAAAGCCATGAAGCAAGTGCGAAAATGAGCCGAGGCCAATCACGAGGTCCAATCGACGCGGAAAGAGAGTACGTTGAACCGAACGACCGAGTGCGAATACAGACGGGAAAGGCATTGAGAGACCGCAAATCTGTGACATGTGAAGATAAAGGTGCAAAGCGCGGGTCGATGTGTCAAACTTTTAGTGCGCGACCACCATGTGAGGTAAGAGCGCTTCCCAACACTGAGATGGCCTCTAAGGCAAAGAACTACTAGTCGAAAGGACAAAAACCGAGAACACGAGCCCACGACAGCTTGTTCAAAGCGTTACCTGTAATTCACCAACACCGGACGAGTGAAATCAACAGGTTTGTATTGTATTGGCCATAGTAAAAGCGATGAGCTGGAGGGGGTATGCTAGTGGGAAACGAAAAATCGAGCAAAATCCAAGTTATGTGCCATCCGCTTGCCTCGGTCTTCCGCCGCTCACAGCCTGATATCTATCTAGTAGGTAATCGCATATTATTTTCCAAGTAAATGTGGACCAGAAATAAAGTTTTTTCCGTGGACACCAATACCCACATGCAGCAAGACTACCTGAACCTGGCTGTGCAGCGACCCATAACCTCACCCTGGCACACGAGCTCGGCGTTGAATTCGGAGCCGTCGAGCGTGAGGTAGATATCGAAGTAAACGCGGTAGAAGGTACCTTGGGGTGTGTCCATGCGCTCAAAGTCCTTTTCAAGGTTCTTGCGAGAGAGGTCGGATGTGAGGGTGACAACTTCCTTGATGCCTGCATTGAATGTAAGCCTGGCTCAGCAAAACGGACTGGAGAACACTTACGGGGATCCTTGGTATACTCCGGGCAAACGTCATCGTCACAAGCGTATAGGATGTCTTCGTACATGAGCGTCGCACCGGGTGCGACCTGTCGGAAGAAGGACACCTTGACGGGCTCGCCGATCTTGACACGCTGACCTTTTTGCACAAAGATTTGGCGTGTGTACTTGCACCTGTCTTTGCCATCTAGAGACGGTACGCGGTATTGTTCGGGATGGTGACCCTCTTTGAAGGGCTGCAGGGTTGCCATGAGATAGTGTCGTCGAGCGACACGGTGCGTGACGATGCGCTCTGTGATGCCTGCAGTAACGGCACCCTTGACGATAGCAGCGACGGAGTCCATGGGGCGGACAACCTTGGACTGGAACTGTGGTGGCACGTGCAACTTGATCTGCTGGAAGAGGTATTCGGAAGCTCCGAAACCACCCACCACGAGCACGTTCTGCAGAAGTCAGCATGCGCTTGAGTCTACCTGCCTCGGATGCGTGACGTACCTGTAGCGATCTGTTTTGCGCTTGGATGGCGATGATCTGATTTCTCACTAACTCCAAGATTCGGTTCACCACAGGCTCGAAGCACTGAAGGATCTCCTCGTTGGTGAAAGTCATGTAACCTTCCTCGATGCCAGCCTCGGGGAACTCGGCCTCGATACCGACGTCCACCGCCCACTTCTGACCGTTGTTGCGGAAATCGGCCTTTATCCTATTCTCAAAGTCCATGATGCACTTGGCGTAGACCTTGCCAGCCGTCTTGGAACCGTCGGGAAGCTTCATCTTTCGGATCTTGGCACGCAGAATGTTGCTAAAATTGCGGTTCAGGGCAGTGGAACCGCACGAGTCACCGGATCCTGCTGTGCACTCGGCGACGGAGAAAGGCTGCTCCTCTTCGACCTCGTAGGCGATCAGATCGACGGTGCCACCACCGCAATCGACGATCAGCACGGCATCGTGAATCTTGACGTTTAGGAGCCCTGTTTTGGTACAGAACATGGCGGCCGCCTCGGGCTCGGTGACCAGCGTCAGACGGTTGTCGTTCTCGTCGCGGAGGAAGCCGGCCTGGATGGCGGCAGCACGTGTGGCGGCCTTGCCCGCATCGTTCCAGATGGCGGGCACAGTCAGGTAGTACCGGATGTTGCGCTCTTCTCGGTTGAACACCTCGCCCAGCGTCTTCTGCAGCTGGTTGCGCATGGCCTGGCGCAGGTGGAAGAGGTAGTCGGCGGCGACATCGATCTCGGACTTGCCTGGGGGTAGCGGCGGCAGGTTGATGGGGTCAATGTATGTGTTGCCCGACAGCATCAGCTGCAGCTTGAACCACTCGACTTTTTGCACGCCCGGCTTGGGATAGCCTGTGGGGGCCAGCGCGTCGGCGATGTCTGGGCCCCACCCCACCACCTTCTGGTACTGGTCGTAGTACAGCACCGTAGGGATCTGAGTGATCGCGTTAGACGCAGGCGCATACTAGAGCGTGGGAAGCGTACCTTTTGCTTGGTCTGGTTGCCCGCGCCCGGCCACTCGGTGATGATGTCTTCCTTGGCCTCAGTGTTTGTTGCAAACGCAAAGGCGACGCCGGAGAAGGTGGTGCCCTGTGTCCAGTCAGCGATTGCGCGTGCGCCTGTGTCTGTGAGGGGTACTCACGAAGTCGATGCCGACAATTAGCTGGGCCTTGGAGCGGCCCTCGCCCGCGACCTCTGCCACGGCGCCGGGCCTGGTGTACTGCTGCTGCGGCGGGTGCGCGGCGGGTGGCGGCGCGCCATACTGGCCGGGCGGAGGGGCGCCGCCGTACTGCTGCTGCTGAGGAGGATAGCCCGGCGGGCCGCCCTGCTGTGGCGGGTAGCCCATCTGCTGCTGCTGCGGCGGGTATCCAGGTTGGCCGCCGGTGTTGATGGGCGGCAGCGGGCTGTTTGGGCGGCCGTGCTGCTGGCCAGGCGCGAGTCCGCCGCCGGGCGGGGCATAAGTGTACGAGGGCGGGCGGCCGAGGGGGTTGCTCGGATTCATGGTCGTCTGGGCTTGGGCGGGCAGGCTGGAGCTGCTCGAATTGGCGGCCTGCGGGGAAAGTGAGGTTGGGCGCTGCGTGGGCGTGTTGCCGCCAGAGGGGGACGGCGACGGGTTGTTTGATGAACTTCTGCGTTTCGAACCGACCAGGTTCTTGAAGCGTGCGTTCATGGAGTTCATCAGAACAGAGGAAAGGAGAGTCGGGGGGAAGGTGGGGTGGTGGTCGTTAAATCGAGCTGCGGCTGATGGCACGGGCGATGGCACACAAGGCTGACAGACAGACGACTAGTCGCAGCAGTTCACGACTCCCGGCGCCGAAGACAGAGACCGTGGAGGCGCAGCGATTGGTCTCGAGCTTGCTGCGAGCCCGTACCCACGCCCGTAGTCTGATGCGTCGAAGAGGGCCCTGGAAGTGTTTGATGCGCTGTTCCTGTTCTGCTGTTCTGCCCCTCTGACAAAGCGCAAACATGACAGGCGCCTGCTGGGTTGCTTTGCGGGCGGAGTAATTATCTTGCCGGGCGCGCGCTGCTCTTGGCTGTGCCCGCACCGCCGCCACGTCGTCGCTGAGCGTCCCCGCGGCGGGGGCCCTCCGGCCTCGCAGCTCTACATGTGTAGAGTACCGAGGACTGCTGCACGTGCATGCTCACTTGGGCACGTAGGCTACCATCACGAACACTGAGGGACTGCGCTCTGGAGGACCTTGGGCATTTCGATCCTGCGCCTTCTTCAGCTTCAGCCTCAGGCATCCACACTGGTGCACACATGGTGCAGAGGATGCGAGGTGGGATGTGCTAGCCCGATACGGCCCCGCTCACTCAGCCCCGGTCGCAACAGGCAACTGATGGCGGAAGGCTTGCTGTCCGGCCTCGACCTGTTTCAGCTCAGATTCATTCTGCGCTCGCCTCCATTGTCTCCAAGTGTTCTTCTCTTGTTCGCTTCTTCGGTGCTATCTACTGATACTGTCGGCATGCAGATGCTGCATCTGTTCACCGGTTTCGCTAGACCCCGGCCAATCAGGTAGCAGCACGCTCTGACGTAGCGGGCCTTGGCATGTACCGAGTGACATCTCTTGCGGCTCCTTCCAAAACCGAGTCGACGGCTCGTGATCCCGTAACCTTTTCGATAGCGCACACCGCCCATTCCTTATCTAGCTACGTTCGACTTAAACATAGCCTTATACGCATGCCCTCGCTTAGATGCCGGGGTATTGGGTATTGATTTACTTGTTTACATAAACACGACAACCATCGCTCCTTCTAGCTACACGCCTGACCGTAGACAGCAAAGCTCAGTCGTACTCCCAGCTCTCTGCCTCCGACTTCTCCTCACCCAGCACCGTCATGTCGTCCCGAAACGCTGGCCTGTTGGCGCAGATGTTGTCCAGAACCGCGCCCCATAGATCTCGCCCTTTCAGCGTCGCGATATCCGTCGGCCACTCATTGATCTCCTGCACTGTTCTTTCCAATTCATCCCTGGGGAACTCATTCACCCGTCGGATTCTCGTTCTCGCCGTGAATATGACGGCGCCGGACCTGGGCAGCTGCCGGAAGCTCTGGCGCTCCTTCCGAATCATCAGGGCATTGCCCAACGTGCTCAGATGGCCAGGGAAGAAGTGATGGCGCTCGGTGATAAAGAGCAGGTCGGCGAGGCCGCGACTATTGTGGTGCGTCTGGACGAACAGTGTTGACCGCTTTAGGGGTGGCGTGTCTGAATTGTTGTTGAAGTAGCCGAGGATCTCGGAGAAGTCTGGACGTGTTAGCCAGAGTTGGTATCATGCGAACAGTATTTGCCACTTACTCTCCCAGGATAGAGGAGGCTCCAACAGATTAGTGGCGGACCGACCGATTTGGCGGAGAAGGTGCCACCCTGAGGGTGCACACGTTGCACTCGCGACCCTACGCTGTCAGTCTCCCGACTTCGCTTCCCCCGAAAGACACTTACAGAGTGTGCTTCCCGGTGAAGGGACTTCTCAGGACAATATTGAAGTCTTCCATGCACAGCCGCGCGCAAATCTCGAGCGGATGGCGGGGAAAAGGTCGTTGCAGACCCCACCGCTCACCAGTGAGCTTGTTATGTATGGTCCTCTCCGCGTACGTTGACTCCATCGCAAACCACTGCGGCTTCTCCTTGGTAAGGAAAGACACTACTTCTCCCAGCAACTCGACACTTGCGTCCTCTCCGTCCGGCGTAACTTGGATGCATTCGTCCTGTTTCTTGGCCAGCAGGGTTTCGCGCGCCTTGTGATGCTCCAGATACTCTTTCTTGTCGACTGAGTGTCCTAACCACTCCCTCCGACCGAGCTTCGAGAGCCCCATGGCCCGATATCTGTTGTCTTTCTTGTTTTGCGTCCTCTCGCCGTACTTCAAAACGTTATACTCCGCCGCCGGAACCGCGTCCGGGATATCAGGAAACAGACTCTCATCCCCACAGTCGTCCGCCACAAAAGCCGGCATCCGACTAATCCTCTGCTCCTCCAGCACCATCTTCCTCGCGTCCGGCGGCAACTTCTCCAGCTCCTCTTCGTCGTACGCCCGCACATTAGACTGCCACTGGTGCGCGTCTAAGATCGGAACGGGAATACCAGCGAGCTCATACTCGGCCTTTTGGCGCGCGAGCCGCTCGCGGATGTACTCTGGCTGAATGTCGAATTTCTCCCAGGGCCCGTTTAGCTCGCCTTTGTAGTGCCACAGGCGCGCGAGCATGAGGCCCACCCAGACCCACCACGCGCAGATGACTATCGCGAAGGTGAAGAGAACATATGGTGCCACGGGATTTGTACCATGATGCTCAGACTGTACGTCCGGGTCTGGGGCCGCCATTGTTGATGTTTATTATTTGAGTGGGCGAGGGAGATGCTGCAGCGGTGGTGTTAGGGTGTGGGGAAGAGAAGGTAAAAATTAGGCGATTTGGTTATATTGAGGTGGTCAGTGTGAAGCTCCGGAGTTAGGTTGGCGACTTTGAAGGTGGACGCATCACGAAAGTGGATCGGAAACCGCGGTGAAGGAAGAGTTTTTGAAGACTCTCGCAGGATCGGATCACATATACCCCTTGATCATCCCTCTGTTAATGCTAGACTAACCTATACGTCAAACAGAACTGATTGCAGCATCCTCCAGACTACGTCCATAAGGTCGTCTAGTTTCAGTCACGCTACTGCTTATCCTGAAGGGAATTGAGTGTTTATTGCTGCGTGAGAATTCCCCCGAACCCATTCCTATCGGTCTTCACCTTCATTAACCGATCCTTCAAATTTCCCATCACTTCGCAAGCAACTGAACAAAATCATCACCCCTCGCAATGACCGCATGCAGCAGCATGACGCCACAGTATCGCGAGCGGTTGTAACGGTGAGAGAAGCCGTAGACAGCAGATAAGATCCGGTTCACTTCATCCATGTGATTCGCGTTTGTGCGAGATCGGAGCTGCAGTTCAGCAGGGAAGCGGAACATCTCGAGTTGCGTTGATTTGCTGGGTCAAGACGGCAGTGCAACCACGGCTCCATGTCACCACCCCCGCACCCGAAGCTCAACCGTCCAGTCCCCGTATGATTGAATACAAACAGCTATTACACGGTTCTACGCTCAAAAAATTGGCTTCGAGAACGGCGTCATTCAACAATTTGTCGCCGCGGACATGACAATACGTCCTCCCTTCGTCACTAAAACCTCACCGCGCCATATCTCTTCCTCATCTCCAGCAAACTCGAGACCCTGTGCATGGAGACCGCCATGAAGCCCAAGTTCGGCTCTTTCAGCTTCCGAAAGGACGGCTGGATATCCCTCGACGAAATCCCAGCCCCACCCCCAGCACACATCCCCCGTACCCCAACTCACCATGTCGACGCTCCGCCAGCCTCTAACACTCAACCGCGACGCACCGCTTCCTTCCCATCTAAATCCACTATCATAACCACCATTACCGCCCTGAAGCACAACAAGCGCGTTAGGAAGATAGCACCCATCATCCTTCTCATGCTCGTTGCCTATGGTGCGATGCTAGGTTTTTGCCTTCCATTCTTCCCGAATGACCTGACGTTTCAAATTTTCATCGCGGGGTTTTCTGCACCAGTATGTACATTCCACAGTCCATTAAGTCGATAGTGTGAGCTGATTCGCAGGCCAGGCGTGTATCGTAGGGCTTGTCCTCTCCATGCTGGCATGGTTTAAGGAGCTCGATGTCGTCCTTGGTCAGCGACTACACCAATGTGCTCAATTGGGTAGCTCCACCGTGTTCCTCGAGTGGGCCATCTCGTGCACCTTTGTTCTTCGACATGAACAGACGAGCAAGCATAAGCTTATTAATGCGCATGTTATTATTCCGGTACGTTGATGATTCCAAACGGGGAGACAAAGGGTGTGGTTTGGCATGTTTGCTGACGAAGGTACAGGCTGGTGTTGGTGTGGTGAATTTGTTGGTGATTATTCCGCTTATGAATATCGTGATTCGGAGAGTGATTTTTTACCGGGGGTTAAGACATACGCGCCAGAGGCCGAGGGTGGATTCAGTTTTAGAGGCGTGAGCTGTGGTTTGGCGTTGTTTTCTGAGAGCTGCTGCGTTAGCGTTCAGCCCATTCTCGTCTCCACGTCGTTGATGTTTTGATTATTTCTCCTTCCCCTCTTTGCGCCCTTCCTCTCTCCTACCAATCCTTCTAATAAATCCTCCCGTTCCATTCCCAATCAAAGCTCCAATCTCCAAACCACTTCCTCCCCACATTTCCTCTTAATAATAACCTGCGGCTCTTTCTTCGGCTTCATAACACTCAACGGAATCCTACCATCATCCCGCTCAGGCACACCAATCACCCCCCCCGTCCCCGCATCCGCAACATCAAACATATTCACCATAAGTGCCACAAACCCTAAAATCTCGCTCTGCGCAAAGTGGCGACCAGGACAGATGACGGATCCGCCACCGAAGGCGCGGTAAGCGGCGCTGGGGACGCCTTTGGGGAGTGCGGTGGCGGTGTATTCGGTTTTGCTCGAGCCAGAGAGAAATTGCTCGCTATTGGTAGATGTCGAGGAGATGAAGCGCGCTGGGTTGAACGTGTGTGCATCCGGCCCCCATATTGAGGGCGCGGCGTGGATCACGCCCGAGGCGATCTGTATCATGCTGCCTTTTTTCAGCGTGTATGTGCGATGGCCGGGGGCGGTGACGATGTGCGTATTCGTGACCAGTCGGACGGACGCTAGATTCGAGATCTCGCGCAGCGTTTCGCGGAACGTGGATACGAGTAGTGGACACTTCGTTCTCAACGCCGCAACACTGATCTTGTTTACCTTCAGCACTCCAGGGGCCAGAGCCTTCATGGGTATAACCGCCTGCGCCGTCTCCTCGCGTATCTGAGCGAGTAAACCGGGTCGCCCGAAGATATTCGCCACCATCCAAAATGTCGTCGGGACCGCGTTCCCAATGATGCCGAAGAGAAGGATGAGCTCTGCGCGGCCGGCCATTTTGGTGCTTAGACCGTGCTTGAGGTTAATCTGCACGCGCTTTTGGATGAGCGGGGATGCGCTGCGGTAGTGTCCTTGCTCAACGAAGTCCTGCAATGCGGCGTTGATGGCGCGACGACCTAGATACGCTTTCCGCGCCGTGAGCGCGGGCACGATGTCCGCGAGTATCGGCACCATGCCCGCCTCCCAGTCCCAGAAGCTCTGCACCAGCTCCGGGTGCAGCGCGAATGGGTTCTGCGGCCCATATACGGCGTACGCATTCGCGACCGTAAACGTCTGCTTGATGAACTCCATGAGCGAGGTGTCCACCGATGAATCCCCGGGGGCAAGCTCATTGAGCATCGAGGCGAATTTTTCGAGTTGCGTGATACTCATCGCGTTTAGATTTTTCCCGGGACTCAACTCGCCATCCACCATCCCATGACTCTCATTCATCAGCCCCTCTTCGGCTCCATGCACACCATCTAGATTCCACCGGATTACGCGCATAGAGGCTTCGTCGAAGCCGCATAGTCGCTTCGTTACTTCGAGAATCATTCCGTAGAAACTGGTGTGTTTGCTTGCTCTTTGCACGACGCCGGCAATCCCAGGGTCTGTAACAACAACCGTTGAAGCGCCCATGGTGTTTAATGTGAAGACCGGGTAATGTGTTTGAGCGGCGAGACGGGTAAAGTAAGACGCGCCGTGCCAGAACATACCAATCACGTGGCCGAGATAAGGGAGGTAGGGGTGGGGGATTAGAGGGGGTTCAGATGGGTCCTGAAGGGCGGCTAGGAGGCTTTCGGTGTCGAGGAAGAATGCTACGAGTCCGTATACCAAGAGGAAAGTGCGGGTCTCAGGATGATTGGTGTAGTAGAGACTTGCGGTTAGGGCCGTGAGGTGCAGGCTCCAGGGGATATTTGCGGCCCGCAGGCGCGCCAGGGTCGAGGGGGCCATTGTAGCGGTGTGGATGGTGTGGTCAAGCGCGGGGGTAGAGCTGTTTAAGCCGCATGCGCAATACCATCGTCAAGAGTCGCGATCGAAAGATACTAGGAAAGGATTTGTGTGCATCCGGTGGTGTTGACGTGTGGTGAGATGGGAGACGGGTGGGGAAGCACGCGTGCGAGACCCTTGTCGTTCATCAAATTAGCCAACGGCTTAGCCGGAACGGTGGTAGTGTGATCCTTCTGTTTATTGAACACAATGCTTAAAATGAGTGCTCTTAGCTGCCTGTGTTGTTTTCTGAGGATATAGTGACAGGATCGTCGGGTGGTGATGCGCGGCACCGTTCAATTGTTGATTCTTTGTTCGTCGCCCCAACAAGCCACCACACTCAAACCCGGACTCAGTAACGCCGCATTGTCCACACCAACGCACCGATTGAAAATTACTACTAAGACGTCCACGATACCTTCAGATCTACATCAACATACTCAACCGGCGGACTCGGAGCTCCTACCGACGCTACAACAAAGTCAGCACGCACGTCTCTCACCTAACTGGCCACAGCACACATACCTTCGCGCCAATGCAAAACCCACCGCTCATACGGCGCCCCCTCCCAAGGCGCAACAACTGTTCTAACAGCAATCCACCTCCCCTTGATCCCATCAACCCAACGCAATACCGTCCCCACCACACCTTCCCCATCCACAAACCCCCACCCGTAAACCCTCACAACCGCCCCCTCCTTCCCTGGCCCGACATTCCAAGCTTCTCCAGGCTGCGGAAACGCCTTACTCAACGTCCAGTCACCCTCTCCCGCACTAACCAGCGCAAGCCGGCCTGAAATAGGTCCCGGGTGTGGATTCGTGGGTGAGACAATGAGCTCGCTTGCATTGGTGCTGGACACGGAGACGGGGGAGGGGAAGTCGCCATAGGGCGGATTGGAGTAGTATGGCGGCGGGGTGATGCCGAGGTCGTAGGTGTTGTTGTCACGGAGGACGGCGTCGGAGAGGAGCGCGTTGTCGCTGACTACTTTGAGGTAGAAGGGCTGGCCTGGGGTTGGTGCTGCGGAGGGTAGGGCGGACGTGAAAACCGCCGCGATGAGGAGAGAAAATGTCGACTTCATTTTCGATGTGTATTATTGAGATAGGCTGTGAGATGAAGAGGTAGCGACGAGAAAAGTTATGGGCGGATGTATGGCATGATGAACGGAGGGTTAGTCAAAAAATATATATATCCGAACCTCGTATACCCAGCTTACACAAAATACGAGAGGTGATGGCGTGTGCCGGCCTGCGTGGTTACACTGCTTGTGCTATTCCTCGCATTCGCACCGGTCTTACTGTGGTACAGTCGAACCTTCCACTAGGATCTGACGACTTCTGCGGATCGGGTGTTAAGTCGCGAAATAATGGGGTATAGCTTCGCATGCATGGAAAAAAGTCACATTCTACCGCCGTGATGGGTGTAGCCACGCTATTATCAATCTGAGGGTCTGATGTTCTTGCGGAGCTGGCGCCTGCTTCGGTCTGTGTTGTACGCCACTATCCATGGTACGAAAAAAGTGGGTGGGAGTGCCCTATGGGGTAAGAACGCATGTCGCTCAGGGCAGCAAGTAACAATTAGATCGCGGACAGAACTTTACCAGAGATTTGTATCTATGCTCCGTACAGATAAGGCACGACGAAAGGTAGGTGTGAATTGTTGGGAGGGACGAAAAAGCAAGCCTTGAGGGCATACCAATACGCTTAGCTCACACACTAATCAAAATCAGAAAGGATCATCCATGCTCCACCACGTGCATCCTGCATCGCTTGAGATGTCATTATTACGATTGCAATAACGCCAGTGAAGCCGATTGTTTTTCTTGTTGCGCTTTCACGGCCCTGTTTCTAAATGGTGCAGGTAAAAGTAGGCACGTTTCAGTCCGGATGGCAGCATTGACGCTACTGAAGCGATCCAATAGGAGACTAGCGTTAGAACACGTGACTGACTTTTGTCGTAGGCCCTGACGGTACAGCGCCACGAACCTTACAAAGCAATAGTAGATCTGTTCGTTCATATAAAAGCAAGTCTATTCCATAAGCGAAAGAACTCCCCTACCCAATGGTATCAACACCGTCCCACCAACCCTCCCCTTCCGACATAGTACATCCCATCCGTCCCTAGCGAACTTACTTCACTTCATGGCTAGCAATACTTGCCCTCCTGACCTCCAAGATGGCATCTTCCGTCACGGGAGGCCCATTATAGTTCTTTTTACCCCAGATGAAGTACCAACCAGTCGCAATGACGAAGAAGGCGAAGAAGACGACGGAGGCGTAGTTCATGTAGTCGGCGGTGATGGGGATGTAGGGGGGCATGCAGAAGAGGGGGATGGCGAGGGCGGACCAAGCTGCGTTTCTGTTAGCAGGGCGCCAGGTGGATGGGAAGGGGAGCTAGGTAGGGTCTTACCAAGCGCAACAACGTTGCAGAAGATGCCCAGGGGACCGAGATTGAAATCGCCCTCACGAACGTGTGTACGCCCACCAATGAGAGAAACGGCGATGGGGCACGCGTAGCTGAGGGTCAAGCAAATGACACCAACGCCCGAGAATGCGTTGAAAGCAGCGGTCGATCCAAAGTAAACCAGTCCAAGGACGAGCTGCACAACCATGCTCAGCATCATAGCGTTGACGGGCACATCCAGCTTCACATTAACCTGCTTCCATAGGTGGGAGCCGGGAATAGCACCGTCACGTGAAAAGGCCCACACGCAGCGCGTGGAGGCGGTTGTGCATCCGATACCGCAGAACATGGCCAGGACGAGGAGCGGGAGGAGGAGGCCAATTGCGCCACCGGATGATCCGACGGCATTTTTAATGATGACAGGGACGGGTTGGCCTGATGCAAGGGCTACGAGCATGGCTTGGTCGGGAAGGACGAAGACGAGGGGGATGAGGAAGATGAGGCCGGCGATTGTGTTGAGGATAATGGTGCCGACCATGGCTTTGGGGACTTGTTTTGCGGGGTCTTGGACCTCTTCGCACATTCTGTGACGTGTTAGTACTGTATTCTTTGTTGGGAGGAGCAAACCGGGAAGTGGTGGTCGCGTAGGGAATGGTATTGTCGCATGGGAAGACACCGTTCTCTCAGACCCGACTGAACAGCCTGAGACATCACTTCTCATGAGCCTGGCTCTCGTGAATTGCCTATCCTGATTGTTTTCAAGGGGCAATCTTTTCGAGAGTCTGTTCCGTCGAATGCGAGAGGCTGGCATATGTAGTCGCATGGGAACAACGGATGGAATGTGCTTGGGCAAATGGGCGTATAGTGTCGCTTTGGGGTTGCTCACGAGATAATCATTCCCGTAGACGAAGTCGCATAGGCCGCATGAAGTAGTCCAACACAGAAGGACCATCCGGGAGTCCATCCACTGTTGCTCGCATCGAACTCGGTGAACACATATTTGGCGTCATGGCGGCCGTTCTTCGCAATGGCGAGGACGCAGACAATGATAGCGATTACACCACCAAAGGTCCAGAAAATGGCAAAAGTCTAATCCGATAAGTAACAGAACGTAACGCATGGGAGTGTCTTCTCACATCAAGCCATGGCAGGATTCGGTTTCCAAACGCAGAAATAAGGTTGCAAGCAATCGTAATGCCAAGGAAGATCAGGTAGATCTGCCAGCGTTCGCCAGCAAAGATACCAACGCCGGGGGCGCCGTCAACACCTGGCTCGCTTTCGAAGACATTGATGCATGCCGACAGAAAGAGAGTGGTACCAAAGTTGACAGCCAGAGTAATGGTGATGTTGCCGACCACAAATGCCCAACCGCAGATCCACGAGACGATTTTGCGGTAAGAGGGCGCGGCGAGCATGAAGGTCTGGTAGTAGACGCCTCCCGCGGTGGGGTAGACACTCGTGATCTCGCCCAGCGAGGAAGCGACGCAGAGGATGATGAGCGAAACGGCGAGCCAACCCCATATGATAACGACAGGCCCACCTCCGACGAGGGGATAGTACAGTGTCGTCGATAGACCGTAGGGAATCGAGGCGAGCACAAAGGACATGAAGGCGACCTGGAGCGTAGATCGACTACGCACCAACTCGCTCTTGTAGCCCATGGCCTCCAGCAGGTCGTCGGCAGCAACAGGTCCATCTAAGGAGGCCCGTCTTCCCATACTGAGCTTCCGCTCCTTCCCCATGCTTCCAGGACGGTCATGCTCGGCGAAGTGGGCGTCCGACTGCGCTACGTACGCCATGGCGAGAAAGGTGCGAGGTGGTAAAAAACGACAAAAAAGAGAGATAGAGAGCAACGTTGGATAGCGTCGCAGAAGTCTCGTCGCAGTGGACCTGGGACGGCTTTCTACCTGCAGGTGAACGTCAGGCGACGCATGGGCCAAGCACTATCAAATCTTTTGGCAGGTAGCTAGCCCAGTAGGCGTGAGGCGAGGTCCCAATCGAGGAGCAAGACCGCCTTGGCAATCCCTGTCGTGAACGCGATCCGATGGCACCGTTGTTGTTGGATCATTGCATGCCCGTGCCCGATCGGCCCGGCTCAGACCCCTATACCTAGACTAAACAAAGGCCGCACGCTGCTCGCGCCGCCCCGAGGTGGAGCGCAAGGGAAAAAGATGCTGGATCCCGCATAGCGCAGAGCGCAGACGTCAGAGGGGGAGAACAAGTGCCGAGGAACCGCGTGCTGACGGCGCGTCTGGTGGCTGCGCTGGGACGCCGTGGGGATGGCGTCCGTATCAATTGATGGCATGGAGATGGCCTGGACTGGGAGATACCGACGCGGTAGCGAATCGGGGCCCCCGGGCGGCGTCGCGCCTGTGATTGGATCCCGAGGTGGGCCATGGTTGCAGACGGTTGCAGACACGACGACGATACGACCCGTCTGCTGGATTTCCAGAGGCCGAGGTTTGGGGTTTGATTGTTGTTTTGGAGTCTGCATCTGACATCGCTGCGTTGTTTAAGGAGTGGAGATGTGCATGAATGACGGGCATTTGACGGGTATGCGATCAACGTTTGCCCATCGCGACTGCTCTCGGATGGTTTGCTTCACGCCCTATGCATGTACACGATTGCTGGCCAGAATGCAGTCATTCCAAAGAGCGGACCCACCCTTTAGAACTTTCCGTACAGCTTCCACTCAAATTCGAATCCCCATGAGTACGATTGCGGAATCGTGAAGCTTTCATTCGTCCCACATCTCAGTTGTCGCGCAATGCATCACGAGATTGTCGCCCTGGAGCGCATCCACCAACCCCTCCCCACGACCTTCACCTTCCCCGCCAGCACCACCTACACCCTTACCTCTCACGACACAACACCCACCAGGGAGCTCCTGCACGCGCGCATCCGCAATGCCACTATTATTATCGTCACCACCATCAAACTCGATGCTGAAACGCTGTCTGCCGACGTTACTCCGGCCCTTCGTCTTGTCGCCGTCATGGCGACGGGGACGGACCCTGTCGATCTAGAAGCCTGCCAGAAGCGCGGCATACGGGTGACGAATGCGCCGGCCGCCAACCTGGATGCGGTAAGCGAGCATGCTATCAGTCTGTACTTCGCCGCGCGCAGACAGACCGTCTTGATGGACGGGTTGACGCGCGAGGTGCCGTCCAAGTGGAAGCGCGATGGCAGTCTGAATCGCTACATGCGCTTTGCAGACGGGCAGCCGCCACTGACTTGCAAGGACGAGACCATGGGCGTCGTGGGCTATGGGCAATTGGGTACGTAATTCGCGGACTCATCTCATGGGAGACGGGATGGGACTGAATCACGTCTAGGGAAGTCGATTGCAGGGCTGGGAAGTGCCCTGGGCATGGAAGTCCTTATCGCAGCACGTAAAACCGTGACGGTCCCCTCATCAGACGACGTCCTCCCTACCACCAAACCCGAAGAGGGCCGCGTACCCTTTGACGAGGTGCTCCGCCGCTCCACCGTTATCGTTCTCGCCATCCCTCGCAACCCGCAGACGCTGCGGCTGCTCTCCACGCCCGAATTCGCGCAGATGTCGCCGTATGCTGTGCTAGTGAACATAGCTCGCGGCGGCATCGTGGACGAGGCCGCCGTGGTGCAGGCCTTAAAAGACGGGCAGATTGCGGGCTATGCGACGGATGTGTTTGAGCAGGAGCCGGCGGAGGGCGCGGAGGATAGTCCACTGTTGAGTGAGGAGGCAAAGAGGTTGAACATCACAGTGACGCCGCATCTGGCGTGGTTCTCGCAGAGGACTTTGTCGAATCTAGGGCGGATATTGGGGAATACCGTAGAGGCATGGGTGAGTGGACAGGCGATTAACATCATCGTATGATGAGACATGGGCATTCATTCCGCCGCCCTTTTTCACCGTATCCACGCAGCTTTGCTGATGCCGAAGTCCTACGTGCAAGCCGAGCATCGGAAGGTGTCACTTGGATTATGTGGAATATGTGGAGGCATGGGTAAGTGGACAGGGGATCAAAGTCATCATATGATGCAAGAAAATAGAAAGATAAGATTTATTCCCGATCTCCGATTCATCCCTCCCTTCTTCCGTCGGGTCCGTACACAGTCCAGCTATGCAAACGCCGGATTACCACAAACAGGACTAACGGCTAAGGGGTCTATGCTGGCAGAGCCGCCGACGAAAAGAGCAACAAAATCCCATCGATTAGTAAGGTGAGTTGTCGTTTCATGAAGCAGGGTGACCCTAGGATGAGGCGAAGTTGGATGAGGCATACTCACGGTTGTCTGCTGACTCTCGCACGGACTATTTCGCGCTCATATGCTACGGATCTAAGACGCACACTCTTTGGCCTCGCGGGAATAGTCACTATGATCGACCTCTCAGCTTCCCTCTGGCACTGTGTCATAGTCTTCGGATCCCAAAATCGAACAACGACGAGGACTGTGTGGCGAGCGGTGACTCGATCTAAGTCGTTGATGAACGTGGCCATGTAGAGCAAGAGTTGAAAAAACAATCAGTACAGCGAGGCGGAAGAGCGGTACAGTACCGCTCTTTAAGCGCAGTGAATTACAGGAAGACATGGTAGTGGGTACTTCCCTCTTTTCACCATCGCGATTGAGATTCTATTCCATGAAATTCAACACAATACACCCTTCGCGCTTGAGACTGTTTAGAAACCTTGAGGGCAAACGCACTTGTCACCGAACCCGTCCCGCGCAGAAACATGCATACTACCCTTCGATACCGTAAACAATCCACATTCGCTTCAAGTGCAACACTTCATTTCCCTCCGTTTTTCTATCCCGCAGTTCCATATAAACCCTCTTTGAACCCATAATATCCCACAACCACGCTGCGCGCCACTTTAACGCAACCCCTTCAAGCTAAACAATCTCCCTCACCCTCATTCATGAGGACTAGACGAAAATGCGCCCCAAAACCTCACAACTCTCTCCCCTCTCCTTCACCCACGCCCTCGTCAAGAAAATTGCATTCTACGCCCAACCCCTCCTTGGGCTCTTCTTCTCTCTCCTCATGAACGCAGTGCTGGATGAGGGGCAGAAGCATGAGGGTATTGTGCATTGGATACTTACGATACCAGTACGTTCCCCACAAAATTGGATCCGCAGCCAATGCTAACAAAACATGCGTAGTTGACAATCCTCCTCCGCATCACCACGATCGAAGGAGCAAAGTATCTCAGACAGCGCATGGCACTTTCGGGTCCCCAGGTAGCCGTCGCGTATGCCATCGTGCCACTCGCATACGCAGCATTTTGCTGCGTAGCTGCGCTAGGTATCAGCGATGGAACGACGTTATTCTATACGTGGTTCACTATGATTCCGGTATGTCCTGTATTCCCTCTTCGCGACCGCTTCAGTGCTAACCCATCATATCAGCTCTTTGCTACCGCCATCGCCGCCTTCATCTACCTCTTCAACATTACCAATTCCGTCCCATCCGGCGGTCACCCTCCTATTACGCGCTCGTTTCCGGCGGAAGAATGAGGAGCGCAGATACATGCGGGGGGCTTTCTTGATGGAAACCAGAACCTTGCCCAAAATGTCATGAAATCCTAGCGCCTCTGTTATCCCCAGGGCGTGCGGCCGCGACACCGGATCGACGGAGGCGGTCTGGCGCGGCTCGATATCTGTGTATACGGCAGGGTTCGAGAGAGGGATCGGCTTGGGTAGAAGGATGGGGATTGATTGTATTGGCTATGGGATGAGGTAGGAGGGGAGCTATATACATGTACCACCCGTTCACTTCTGGTTTATGCGCACGCCACCGTCATGGATTGACTGACTGGCATAATCGGCCATCAGCCTTCCCGCTAGGGATTTTCGAGAAGATTATCATCCTTCTCTTCCAATCAAGCAAGACGGTTGAACTGGCCTTCGGGACCTGCTTGGGCATTACCAGCGTTGTTGTTGGCGTTATTAAGGTTCTGATTCGCGTTCTGGTTCACGTTCTGGTTGGCGTTCTGGTTCTGATTTGCATTGTTGGCAGCGTTATTGTTGGGTGGCGGAGGTGGGTTGTTGGCGTTTTGGTTCTGGTTGTTATTATTCGGCGGCGGCGGAGCGTTCCCGTTGTTGTTTTGGCCACCAGGTCCGCCTTGTTGGGCCTCACGCTGGTTGATACGATTCGGAGGTGGCGGAGGAGGACGGTTGCCGTTGTTGCCGTTATTGATAGGAGGGTTGCGCTGAGCCTCCGGGGCTGCTTCGCGCTGGTTCACCCTATTCGGTGGAGGGGGCGGAGGGCGGTTGGCACCGTTTGCTCCGTTATTAGCAGGCCGGCCACGCTGAGCCTCCGCTTCACGTTGATTGATCCTGTTCGGTGGAGGGGG
>MU005583.1:802897-849964 GCA_010405425.1 Lentithecium fluviatile CBS 122367
TGATTGATCCTGTTCGGTGGAGGGGGCGGAGGGCGGTTGGCACCGTTTGCTCCGTTATTAGCAGGCCGGCCACGCTGAGCCTCCGCTTCACGTTGGTTGATCCTGTTCGGTGGAGGTGGAGGAGGGCGGTTGGCGCCATTAGGAGCGGGCCGATTACCGCCCCGTTGACGACGCTCAAGTGTATCGTCGATCTCTACGTCAACGGAGCGAGCCGCAATAGCGTGGTCGGATGCAGCATTTGCGAGCCCGCCCTTAGTGTTGTCAATAGTGCATCGTTGTAAGAATATGGAAATTGACTAACCACATATGCACGAGCGACTGCGTTGTCGGCGGCTTCAGCATTGGCTGCGCCAGGCTGGGAAGCGATGAGGCCCAGGACGAGAGCCTGAGTAGCAATGGAGAAACGCATCTCGAAGAATTGAAAGTATAGAATGAAGTGAGTAGTACTATAACTGACCGGTAGAAGTACGGATTAGAAAGAAGTGGAGATAAGGTGCCTTGACCAGCAAGTATTGAGGAAGAAGAGAGAAGTGAGGATGGATGCTGATGTGTTATGATTCCGGACTGAGGAAAACTGGTAACATTTATATGCTCGAGCAGGCTGCTGGGGGGGGTGACCGGATGCAGCATATTGCATCCACATGGACTTGATCCGATGCCGACTGAGGTAGTAAGCAGCATGATGTCCGCACATTACGCAAAGAGGAGGGGTTTCTGACAATGAGGATGGATTTCAAACGAGGCGTCGTACGCGGATGTAAACATCTTAACCCGGATCTAGAGGGCTGCAGTGTCGCGGAGAGTTTCGAGAAGAATCTGCCTGACGTACGAATGGGATCCTAAACTCGCTCCCATGTGTGCACGATCGGCGTCAGGATCATCGTAGCGTTATTTGAAAGTATGGCACCGTATATCGAGCGAATTAAGACCGTCTGAAGCCTTTTCATAGCCTTGGCTTTCGAAAAAGAAAGTAATGTTGAGTTGACGGCTCGAAGAATTGCTTAGGAAGAGAGCTGACACGCTCAGTAGACTGAGGCGCGAATGTAAGAGAAGTACCGTCTTTCGAAAGCAACCCTCTGAGCGGAACCGCTACCGAGACCCACTTGCTATCGTGGGTCGTGCCGTTTGGTGTTGTGACCGTCGAAACCATCCGACGGACTAGCCTTGTGGGGTACAGCCGCCGCTAACGAATGCGTAAGGTTTCCGCGACGAAACGAGTCGCATATCTGCCGAGAACGGATTCTGTGGAGAAGAAAGGTCTTCGATGGCAGAATGTCGGCTGTTTCTACTCGCTCGAAAGGGCGAACTTCTAGAAGGCATGTTCGGCATGAACCTTGGTCAGTAAGGGTATGATACACACAAACCACCTCAGGCGCATGGTTTTTGAGTATTGCATGGCTCCGCCTCGTTCGATAGGGTACGTATGCTATTGCGCGGTGTTGTTTGGTGCCTCTTGGCTATGTGTGAAGCAATTGTTCGTCTGTCGTAAGACTCTATCTCGCTTTCGACCTTGAGGCTCCTGTGACTGTGGTTGACTGCAGTTGCAGCATTGTGCAGCATGTTTGCCAATATCTTTCACCCTGCCGAGTGTGAGGACGAACGGCGCTCAAATCAACCTTCGAAGAGGCGTTCCGGTACGAGCGAAGTTGATGAAAGCGATGCTTGCCATCATTTGCCAGAATTAAATGGACGACCTTCGTGGCAGTGGGATGCCGTGATTAAAGACGATGCTCGCTCAATAGACAGCAAGGTTTGCGCTATATTCTGCACTCTTCGGTCCATGGGTTCTAATTTTGTGACGTCAGAGCGACGTTTAGTGGTACGTACCGAAGGCAAATATCTGCAATCGTTTATCAGCGTCAATAGCAGCCCCATCTTACCACTCACAACCCGAAACTAAACAATGGCTTCAAGCCAGCCCAGCATCTCGAAAAACATCATTGTGTCCGGCGGGGCTCGTGGCATTGGTCGAGCTTTAGCTCGGTATTTCCTGGAAGCTGGACATCGCGTCTACATCTTCGACATTTCGGAAGAAGAGCTAACGTATACCACCAAAACGCACCTCAAGAAGTGTTATGAGGACGGAAAGGTCAACTCGGCGGTGTGTGACCTCCGAAACGTGAAGGAGATCCGCGCCAAGGTCTCCGAAGCAGCCAAATTCTTCGACAACAGCATTGACGTCCTAGTTAATAATGCAAGCATTGCGTCGCCATATTGGAAGGATGGCAAGACCATGGAAGATGCTGACACTTTCGACGAGTGGAAGGCGTACATCGACACGAACCTGACCAGCGCGTTCGCGATGAGCCAGGCTTGCATCCCGTTCATGAAGTTTCGGCAATCTGATGCAGACGACGGAGCGCACAGAATCCATGGAGCCGGCCCTTGTATCATCCACATCGGCTCGTTCCGAGCACACACGAGCGATCCGAACCAGGAGGGCTATGCCGCGAGCAAAGCTGGCCAGCTCGGTCTCATGCAGGCCATGTCGATCAGTCTGGGTCATTTGGGTATTCGGACGAACTTGGTCGCTCCCGGAAGGATCAAGGTCGCGCACGAATGCAAGGAGGGGGACGAGAAGGGTCAGGACTGGGCAGGCCAGGTCAGCGAAAAGGACGTCGATGACCATCCTACCAATCGAGCGGGGCGACCAAAGGATATCGCAGATGCTTGCTTGTATCTAATCGAAGCTGGATTCGTCAACGGCGTAGGTGTCTTGGATATTTTCGTATGCGTCAAGCTGACATCGCCTCAAGCAAGATATAACCGTCGATGGAGGAGCGCTGAGGAAGAAGAGCTAGATCGCTTCCTTGGTGCTAGCCGTTATGCATGCGGAAGGGCGACGGAAATTTGGGATCGGTTCTATGGACACAAGGAGAGTTGTTGGCATGTATCGGAGCCGTGAAGGGTTCGTGGTGTTGTCCACCATCGTATATTGGCAGGTACCGTCCTCTGCCAAGCCACTAGGCCTAAAATGAGCAAGTACCGAGGCTGCGCTATGGTCTCGCAAAATATCTGCGGGAAACTTGCGTTCGTCACTAGCAAAGCCATATCTGTCCCTGAGCCAAGCCTTGCTGTCTGTGTTCAGTTGCCTGCGATGGGTCAGGGTAGAATCGTACGACACGACATTGGCTCGTTGGGCGCTCAGCCCCGACGACGCTTGGTGGGGTGAGATTCGGCGTGTATCTCACCACCACTCACTTCCAGGCGTTCTCTCCCGCCGTGTCAGACGACCCAACTTCCGCAACTCCAGGCTTTCGCGATGCTTGTTCGCGGCGCAGCCAATCATGGGCGTGCATCGCGCTCAACTCACACCACCGTTCTCACCCAGTCGCAGGTCTTCGGGATTTTGCATTGCTCCTTTTGGTGACGCGATCACGCCAACAGCCATGATTTGGCGCGCTTCCTATCGGCTGCCACCGTAATTCATTATAAGTGTTGTACCTATTGAAAAGACTTAAATGGGACCGTTCATTTCATTCCACAACATCTCCAGCATTGATACGATCCAGTTACACCGCTTCCACTTCTTCAAACAACCAGCATTACTTGGACCCGGTCACCGGTACATCTGAACCAAACACCGTCCCATTCCCAGCGACTTCACTACTTACCCGGCCTCTATCGACCCGCCACCCCGTCAACGTACATTACACTTTCAAGATGCCTATGCCCGCCAAGACATTCTTGCCTGCCTTCGTTGGCTTCATGGGTGAGTGAATGTTCTGCCCCTAATGCCAGTATCGTGCTAATGAACTATATAGCCTTTGCCGTTGGATACACGACCGTCGTTGCACGAGGCGAGGGAAATGCCATCGATAACGCCCGGACACGGTGGCAGCAGCAGAAGAAGCGGGGAGACGAGGCCATGTCCGCAGCTGGTCAGCAATGGCTGGAGGAGCACAAGCATTAGACATCATTGCCGTAAACTCGTTGCTTTGTCCGCAACCTGATTTGACTGCGCGTGGAATTGCATTGGGTCATGGAGTTAAGCGTTTTGATGGGATTCTGCGCCTATACCAACTATCTGAGCCTGGCGGACTATGAGGTCTATGGCAAGTGGCATTGGGCTTCATTTTGCATTTTATAGCGAGCTTGACTCGTCAAATCAAAATCATTCATTCACAACTCGCACTTATCTACTGCCCAAAGGGTCAGACATGCTCCTTAGCAATCACCCGTTTAATTGATTCGGAGTGATCGGGACCGTGCATGGTGGCTTTGGTGGCTTTCTCTTACCGAAGCGGGCCGCATAACGCTCCTGCATCTGCAAGCATCAACTTCGCAGCAAGAGATGAACTTAGCCAGTCTTCCATGTCAAGATTTATGTTACCGACGATGCGGTTCTCAGCACCCTTCGCTAGCTGGAGTCCATCTGCCTAAGAGTACAACAGAATAATCTCCTATCACGTACCCAGGATTCAACCCGGACAACTTCGGATGGCCATCATCAGACCTTCTATCCGAGCTCGTTGCATCGAAAGTGCTCTATCGACTCCTAATTCCCCACAATGAAAGCGACGATCCCCGCATTCTCGGCGCACCTTACCCCGAGATCGTTGACCCCGGATTGACACCCTTATTGCCGAATCGGCCCTGCATGATGACCTTCGGAGCTATGTTCACGCGAACTAGCAAGCATGCAGGACTACAAGTAGAATCTACGCCGCGCTGATGCGCCGTTCCATTTCGTCTGCTCGCATTCGAGACTCACAATTGCTGCAAGATGGGGCTCTGGAAACACAACTTTCGCGGCAAGACGCTGGTGTATGCCGTCACTGCTGCGGCATGTCAAGCTTTTTTGCTGCTGGGATTTGATCAAGGTGAGCATACTGGTATTGCCTGTTTGACATACCGCAATACTGACCTAGCTCATGTGTCATGGCCGGCATCATCGGCGCAGACAACCGCTTCGGTCGCGACTTCAATCGGCCTGATCCCGATATGCAAGGGAACATCACTGCGCTATACGATATAGGCTGCGTTGTTGGGTCCATCATCTGCTACTTTGTCGGCGAGCGCTCCGGCAGAAGAACCATGCTTATAGCCGGCAGTAGCATAATGATTGTTGGTGCTGCCATCCTTGCTTCCTCTTCCACCATCGCGCAATTGATCGTTGGACGTATTGTAACCGGCATTGGCAACGGCATGAACTCATCGACGGCTCCGGTGTATCTCACTGAGTGTGCGCCGCCATCTTATCGAGGCGCCCTCTTGACGCTGCAGGGCACAGTGACTATCCTGGGCGTTGTGATTGCCTATTGGTATGCCTCTCCACACAAAATTTCTGAACAGTACGCTAATGGACCAGGATGGACTACGGCACAAGCTATACCGAGTCGTCACTCCAATGGCGCTTCCCCCTCGCCTTCCAAGCTGTCTTCGCCGTACTGCTCGTCCTCCAAATCATCGGCCTTCCTGAAACACCGCGCTGGCTCGTTCAGCATGACAAATACGAAGAAGCGCGCGCCGTGACCGCTGCCCTCGAAGACAAAGATCTCAACGACCCAGGTGTTAACAGTACCATCCTGGAGATCCGGGTCGGTCTCGAGGAAGAGCAGCGCGGTGGGCCGTTCCGGTTCAAGGAGCTCTTTTCGATGAGCGAGACGCAAAACTTCAGAAGATTGTTGATCGTTATATCGATTCAACTCGGCCAGCAGTTTACCGGATCAAACATGATTAACTACTACGCTCCGGTCATCTTTCAGAAAAGTATGAGCTTGTCCCGGAACATGTCTCTGATCTTGGGTGGGGCGGCACAATGCACGTATCTCGTTGGCTCGGCTATCCCGGTCTTGCTGATGGATCGCTTCGGCCGACGCACGCTGCTCATGGCGTGCACAGCGGGACTCTGCTTTTGCTTCGTTATGGTCACCATCCTTCTTTCGCTGGGGACAACCGGTCCTGCTTACGGCGCTACTGCCTTCATCTTCCTATTCCAGCTCATCTATGGTATTGGCTGGGTAAGTTTACCTCCCCAATAAAACGAGCACCTGTTCTGCTTTTGCTAACAATGATCCTAGCTCCCAGTGCCGTGGTTCTACCCCTCTGAGATCAGCACCACGCGTACTCGCACAAAGATGCAAGCCATAGCCTCCGGTTGGAACTGGATGTTCGTCTTCGTAGTGGTCAAGATAACGCCAATCTCGTTTGATTCGATCGGGTGGCGGACCTTTGTGGTCTTCGCTGTCTTGAATGCGGCATTCATACCGATGGTGTACTGCTTTTATCCCGAGACGAAGGGTATTACATTGGAGGACATTCCACTGTTGTTTAGCAAAGGAGGCATCACTGGGGGAGTCTTGACAAGTAAAGGTGGAAGGACAGTGGTGCCGCATCAGCACGCGAGGGAAGCGCATGTAAATGAGAAGATGGGGGCGAGGAGGGTTGAGGGGGTGGATGAGGAGGGGAAGGTGGAGTGAATTGGTATGATATGAGAATAATTTGTGGTTGTCATTGTCTACAGTACTACTCTAATGCAATAGAGTAGAGCGCAGAGCAACTGGTGGACTTGAGATACACAATTCCCAACGGTGGAAGCCTCTCCCGATTCCGTGTACTTATCTTCGCCACTATGTGTGTCAACGTGGACTCTAAAAGCGCACTTAGGGCACACTGTTTCCGCATTGATCATCTGGACAGCAGCAGCTCTCCGTATTACATGCCCAGCACTTGAAGCTCCCGATTTTAAAAGGTGATTGAGTCTTTCCTGGATACCTCTGTAGCTAGTCGTGCCGGTGCGGCGCATGAACGAATCCCCTGCAACCTCGCTCAGCGTACATGGCGCACACGATCCCCTTGTCCGGACCGAACGACTAGAAGTCTTTAATGTCTGTAAACACCGTTACTTATTAGATGCTGTTTCAAACAGTTGAATTCACGGTTCGCACGTTACATGGGGACCTACCAGTGCTAGTGAACTCCGCATTATGGCATTTAGTCTCCTAGTTAGCCTCTGGCCCAAACCACTCGCATTTTCCCTTCCAGTCAAGCTTTTCGCATGCCCATAAGCCACCTATCGCTCCGCTAGCTCCGTGAGTTGTCGCCAAGGCGTTGGCGGCGGCGGCTCTGACTTGAAGGTCGGGACCGACGATTCAATCGGGGAATAGCGCCGCGAGACCTTCGTTCAATTTCTCGGCGGTGAACTGTTTTGCTGAGTCGGCAGGGTGGCCGATGGTGGCGTTGAGAATGGCGGCGAGGGTGATGAGGAAGGCGTGAAGGGAAGTCATTGTGCTTGTGTCTGACAATTAGATGAAGCGGAATGGGAGTCGATGAGGAGCAGAGGGTGTGATGTGGAACAGAGTCATACTTGTACAAGGTGTATTTATAGTTTACTTTTGCGGGTGAAGAGAGACAAAGAAATAAGGTCGCCGACACGATACTTGAGGATTGGCAACTAGGGTCTGTTGTTGGTCCTTTCAACCATTGTGTTTTATGCGTAATTTAATCCATGAAATAAATCACACTTCTTGACCTTGCGCCGGCGCTCTTTGAGATCCGGCTAGATGTAGCTAGGTAAAAGTGAGAATTGAGACTGGACCTGGAGTCGAAATGTTAGGGTGCGGAAAGCTGACGATCACTTGGCAGGCGGACTTTGTTTCTGGACATCGGGCGTTCAGATTGAGTCGGGGCCATGAGTGATTCTCGAGAACTCGAACGCAAAGTAGACGAGATAAGACTCATGGCTCGCATGGTTGTGGTTGAAGAAAAGCGCGAGTAATATATGATGTCATCAATTGTGCCGCTTTTCATCTTCCTGACTAGAACTTCAGAAGAAGGTAGTTTTCCTTAACAGGCCATTGCCACTCCAGCCATCAATTTTGATTGCAATGACAAAGCCCTACACACTCTGTTCAACACCGCGTAGCATTCTCGTCCGCTGCCAAGTTGACTCTACTCAACAATGGCATTTCGTTTGCCCGGGCGCGTGCTGGAAGTCTGTTTCTGGTGGGGTTGAAGATGCCAGGGGCATGCAGGATATTGCCCTTGGTATAGATGTGGCGGAATGGTGAACTTCAAGCAAGTTGCAATTAGGGGCTTAACGACTGTGACTGACGTTGCGAAAGTGGAAGGATCGAAGCGCCAATGGACCGATCAGTGCCAAAAAGCCACAAAAGGCCAAGAAGAGACAGCAACAGGAAAGGAAGAATCAGATGAAGAACTTGGGAGGTCGAACGACCTTGGGGAGGCTACCTCTGGAAATACGTCGTCTGTATAGTAGGTCCTAGTCACCCTTAGGTCCCGAAGAAGTGCAAGTTTAACAAACTCTACACACTCTTAGTAGGACTTAATGGCTTAGCTTATTTCCTAAGATTTTATTACCGTAAGAGGCTGGAAAAAGAGAAGGCTGAGGCCCAGGGACGTCTGCGGGGAATGCTCGGCTTTAGTGTTATCTCCGGTTCCCAATTCCTCCTCTCCCACTTCGGCTTGCTTCTCAATTCCTCCATCACATGCCCTCCTTTTGCATCGCGCAACCGGGGAGCATCCATTATTAAAATCTTCTCCATCGCCTGCTGCTCTGAATCTTATCTTGCGGGGACAATGGCGGATCCTGGCCGCACTCACGACAAACCCAGGATTAAAGAATCAACGCGAACTAGTACAATTGTGTCGGACAGAAGATGCACTGATCCAAATATAAGAGTACTAAGAGGTGTAGTGATTGCGCCAATCGAATTAACAGCACCACCCACCATCCTCCCCGTCATCGTTCCCGCAGCATCCACTACAACAATCGTCCCCGCAACAGCCCGAATCATCGCCTCCACAGCATCCACCTCCGCCACCTCCGCAGCAACCACTGTCACAGCAGTCGTCGCCACAGCAACCGTCGCCACAGCATCCATCGTCCCCACCGCTCTGGCCTTGGTCGTACTGGTCTTGGTTGTATGAGGCGCCACCACCATCGCCGGTGAACTGCTGCATCTCCATATTATCCCCATCATCATCGTCGTCATTGAGATACTCAGCAGTAGCTACGCCACCTACTAAAAGGCCTGCACCGAGTGCAACACCAGCAGCAAGTTTTGCTGCATCGTTATCTTTCTCTTTCTGCTTCTCGCGCTCTTGCTCCCACTGCGCCATTTCCCACTCGTATCGTTCCCACTGCTCCTTTTCGTATTGTTCACGCTCCCAGTCATTCCTCGCTCGTTCCCGCTCCCATTGTTCCTTCTCTCTCTTCCGTCGCTCTTCTTGCACTCTCCTGAAGTTCTCCCTTTCTCTGGTAACTCGTTGGTCGTAGGCCTTTAGATGGGCATTGTACTGAGCTTGCGCCTCGCGTTGCTGTCTGGTGTGCGCCTTTTTCATCTGCTGCTGTGCATGTGCGTATTGCCTTTGAGAGGCGTGCTGCTGTGCCTGCATAGCATGCTGCTGACGCGCGAACTGCCTCTGTTGAGTTTGTTGCAAGTGTTGCACCTGTCCAATCTGGCGTTGCACTTGTGCGTTCTGATGGTTCGGAGGAGCAGCGTGGTGGTTTACAACGACGTGTTGCTGGTTGACTGTATGTTGGTGATGTTGACGAGGAGGCTGCTGGCGGTAGGCCATTTGGGGCGCAGCTCGCGGTTGATTTCTCACTTGGCGAGAGCCGCCACGAGGGTTTCCGCGGGGAGCCATGGGAATAATGAGGCTGATAGGTTTGGGCAGAGAGAAGAAAATCCGTGCAAGGGTTTTGAGACGACAGAGGCGAGCGACGAAATGGTGTGGGAATCGCGGATGATCTTGACGCGAAGGTGTTGTGAATGCGATAATGCAGTGCTGATGCAGAAGAAGACGAGAAGGTAGGGTGAATTCTGGAGGAGAAGATTTTGAGAGTCTGCTATTTAATATCGCAACTCGTGGTCAAAATCGCCTTCCAGGATTCAGCCCCCAAAAGGACTCTAACCCCGCCCCGATCTCCTGTACAGCCTTAAGCCATCTGCAGCCACATGAGCCAAGACTTTCCGTTTTGGGGAACTGATAAGTAAGGCTGAGACAACTCTGAATCAGAATGTATATAAATTTTCTGACAGAAGCAGAAGGCAGCGCGTAGTCTCGGGTGTGTGGTTGGAAGGATGCTGCACTAAATTCGCGTAACAAGGGTCTCGAAGTGCGTTCCTTAATCGAAAGGTTGGCGACGAGGCTGGGATACCAGGCGAACGCGAAACGCGGGGACTGCATTGATCGGTAGGGAATTTATTCTTGTCATCAGAGATAATTTTAGGGGACTTGGCAGTGATAGATGGAGCCGAGAGTGCATCCAGGCGAGAACAGGGAGAGGAGCGATTAGGAGGAATTGCCAGCCTCACCCTCGCCTCTGGTCGCTACTTCGCATCTGTGAAGCTGAAGACTCGTACTAGTGTCGTTGTTTAACACCCACCTCTGCTACACAACATCACGGGTCGACACAATCCTTGGTTGGTGGGAGTTGTGATGGCCAGCGTTGCCAACAGTACGTTCACCGTAACTCCGTACACCCAAGAGCTCTTGTATGGCCGTAAACTTGGCAAATTTGGTACGCGTACCGTAATAAAGAAGCTATGTATGGACCCAAATCTAGTGTTATAGCTGTACGTACGGCATCCAAAAGTACGCCGTATACGGCGTCGTATATTACTATATTAGGTAAATCAGGTGACCTCTCTACGAGCCACAGACCCAGAGAGGTCGTTGAGAGGGTTTTAAACAACCCCATTTCAAACCGAATTCTTCTCTAGTTGTAGCGCCTCAAGAGTACCGCCTTGGAGTCGATTTCTGTCGCATGTAATAGTCCTTCGAGCTCCACTGAAGGCCCTCTCGCAGTCACATGGCGTCGCTGGGATAAAGAGGAAATCAAGGGCTATTCTATAGAGCGTAGGGTAACGTTTCTGGCCTACTTCCTCCCACCATTCGATAGGGTTATCAAGGCGTTTGTCCTCTGTACCTGCAAACACCTCAAGGTCCTCGTTGCTGAAAACGTGGGTAAACAAGCTTTCTCGCTAAAATCCCCATTTTTGGTGACTTGAGACGACAAACTCAACACCAGCAAATCTACTGTATGACCTGTATATGCGTAAATTTACAGTTTCATGTACGTACGTACGGGGGCAAAAACAGCAACCTGTACGTACGGCATCCGCACATGTACGGATGCCGTATGTACGGGCCGCAGTACGTACTGTTGGCAACGCTGGTGATGGCTTTGAAGGAGAGATATCAGTATGAACCTACTAATGGTGTGACTATCACAGAGGACCCTCGATACGAAGATCTCGAGCGGTTTATATAATCCCCTTCCCAGCATAGATGTCACAAGTTTGAAGGCAGGCTTCAATATTGTGTGCTCGATCCTCACTCTCGCGGGTTGAAAATCTCGGGAAATAAGCCACCAAACCCGACCAAAAGTTGTATAACATTAACTAAAACTACGTCTCTTAGAGATGCAAGAGTAATTAGGACCCACTATAGAGACTGCCTATATCCCAAGAATTATCTACCGCAAGAGCCTCCGTCGCTCGACTTGCGTTTTGGTCGCCAACCACCCGTGTTCCCCACCACACTGTCGTACAAGGGTATTGGAATTTTTTGAATAGTCTAAAACGGGCTTCATCTCGATGAGTTCTAAAGCGCAAGCATAAGAGACAAATCATAGTTTTTACTTGGCAACCTGATTGACTAGGTTACCCTACCTTGAAGACGTGGATGAATGCAAAAATTTCTGGACGGACGACCTACAGTATATACCTCATTTATAAAGATTTTCGCTAACTAGAACGGGAGGGGGTAAAAAGATCTTATAATTGGCTGAATCGCGGTGCGGAGAGAGAAATTGTGGCTGGCAGCTAACTTGTAGCTAGTAAGAGAGCTCCTGCCTCTACTCTTTTTGGCTAGCGAAAATCTTCACGGACGAGTTTATACGGTAGGGTCATTACTAGTTGAAATCGGGCGGTCAAATAGACTGTAAGCTCTATATTTTGGTGACGGCTTATGATGTGGGGAAGGGCGAAAGGGCGCGGTCTAGCTGGTTTTGGTCCAAATCTCACCAGCGACATCATCAACTGCTCCGTCAACAAAACCACGCTCCGTCCTCCCAGACCCATCATTCTCGACACTCACACTCCAACTCAGATATAATGTCGTCCACCGCAACGGAAGAACGAATAGAGCTTGCGCCACTTCCTATCGGTGAGAGAACCACCAATCCAGATCACGATGAGATGCCCGAAGACGCAGCATACTCTACCACAGCCGTTCCCGACGGCGGCTATGGCTGGACGATTGTCGCCTGCTGCTCCTTAATCATCTTCTGGAATAATGGCATCATCAACTGCTGGGGTGTTCTGCAAGCTGCGCTCCTCTCTTCGACTCTCAAAACGGTCCCTACCTCAACGCTCTCTTTTGTCGGTTCACTCGGCCTTGCTGGCGGCGCGGCTTATGGCCTTTTCGCCATCCGTCTCATGCGATGGGTTGGCGCGCGAACGACTTCCTTGATAGGCGTGCTCTTTATGGGCATTAGCCTCATCGGTAGCAGTTTCTGCATCAGCAATGTTGTGGGTCTGTTTGGAACAGCAGGCGTGCTGGCGGGTGTAGGCATGGCAATGGTCTACACAGTTAGCAATGCGCTACCTGTTCAGTATTTCTCCGGACGGTTGGGTCTCGCGAACGGGCTTGTTAAGCTAGGCGGCGGCATCGGCGGTTGCGTTTTAGCTGTGGCTTTAGACGCACTAAATCGTCGAGTGGGCATCGCCTGGACGTTTCGTATCCAGGGCATACTCACGATTGCAACTGGCCTGCCGGCTGCGTGGATGCTGAAGGATCGGGTGCCGTTGAAGAACGTGCCATTCGTAGACTTTTCGATGTTTCGCTCCCTGCCATTCATCGCGGTCTTCGTCGCAGGTGCGATTGGAACGTTTGCACTTTTCGTACCGCCATATTTTCTTCCGCTTTTTGCTCAATCGATCGGATTGAGTTCGAGCACAGGAGCTGGCTTGGTCGCAGGATTTAATGCTTGTAACGCTGTCGGCCGATTCGTCGCCGGCCCGCTCTGCGACAAGATCGGTCCCGTCAATACGTTCCTCATCACCATGCTGCTGAACGCAGGAAGCATGCTAGCCATCTGGCCAGTATCCAACACTCTTGGTCCGCTCGTCATCTTCGCTGTCATCAACGGAGTCGCAAATGGCGCGTTCTTTACAACCTTGCCCACCGTTGTGGCCGGAATGTTCGGGCCAGGACGGGCCATCGTGGCAATGACAATGACGGTCACCGGCTTGTCGGTAGGGTATCTCATGGGTGCGCCTATTGCCGGTTATCTATTGCAGACGGCCGGTGGCAGTCAAGAGGGGAGTGGACAACAAGGTGTGGAAGTGTACCGGCCAGCTATATTCTACGCTGGAGGAGTCGCAACGGCATCGGCAGTGTTTGTGTTGTTTGCAAGGATGAGGATGGCAAGAAAGATGATCAAGAGGGTCTAACGGGTCAGCCAGAGGTGAGAGCATCATATTGCTCGACAGAACCAAGAGGCCTGTCCATGGCGATGAAACGATGCAGTTCCGCACAGTCTGGCTCGTAAATTTCAAGAACTGCTCGCTCAAGGCTGGGCATCATGGGAACGATGGCTAGCGCAACGAATGGCAGCGAGAAATGGTACCACGCTTCTACATACTCAAATATACCACCCGCTGCGCAAAATTCGTCACGTCGGGGCATGCTACCTAGCAGAAAAGTGGAGATCATCTTGCGGATCGCGTACCCTTACTATCTACAGTACCTTTGAGGAGCGATACTAGGTGGTAGTAAAGCCGAAGCAGGACCGAGGGTGGTCTAGCAGAGATCGCTAACGAACTCGTGGCAAGAGCAACTGTCCGGTGATAATCCATTGCAATGGCCCTTCTCCATCCACGAGGGAGGCTCGGTTAGCTGCCAATATCGATCGCGTTGGGCTCCTTGCGAGTGCTAGAGCCTACCTACGGAGCACCGAACATCCGACCAATTAAAAGTCGCGCATTCCAAATTTAGCACCCCCTAAAGAAATTCGACCCCTAAGAGCTCCATGGCGATCTTTCCTCCGCTCAACGGCCCTTCAATGTTGTTCCTAATCTTAGCGCAGGAAGTGGTCAATTCGAACGTCACCGTTGCGCTCGCTAGGCCGAAACCAACCAGCCGTGCTGGCCGCTAACCCTGCGATGATCATCTAAACTGGAAACACCATATCGAAAGAGGCAGCCGAGAGCCGAGATCATGGAACAATAGTAGGCAATTGCTGCAGGGCAAGGTATCTTTAAATACTACAGTATGTCGCTGCTTAGAATCTGCAACCACAAGCAACGGCAGCGTTGCGCCCATTCGTTCTTACGACCAAACGTCCAACCATTCGATTCACGTAGAAGCGACATTACAATTGTTCCATTCCCCTCGCGATCCTAATCTAATTTTGAAATAAATCCTTTATTTCCGACATGAAGTCTCACAACTTTGCAGCGTTGGCCACGATGCCGAGCGCTCTCCTATCTATGGTAGCAGCCGGTTACGTATGGCCAGACAAATACGACTATATGGAGGACATTTACATGCTCCAGAGCGGCTTCAACCGAATGGGCTTTATCGACGGAATATTGAGCTGCGGTTTCGGGCAAAGAGTCCCAGGAAGACAAAACTCGGCAGAGTGGATCCGGACCGCATATCACGACATAGCCACCGCTGACGTAGAAGCGGGAACGGGTGGTCTCGATGCGTCTATCCAATTTGAGACCGAAAGGGGCGAGAACAAGGGCTCTGCATTCAACAATACGTTTGGGCATTTCTCCGGTTACTATTCGCCACGGTCTTCGGTGTCAGATTTGTTGGCTCTTGCTGTTGTGGGATCTATGGCCATCTGCGGTGGTTACGAGATTCCCTTGAGAGTTGGTCGCATCGATGCAACTGAAGCGGGTCCTATGGGTGTTCCCGAACCCCAGCAGGACCTTCCAACGCATACGGCCAAGTTTGCAAAGCAAGGTTTTAATCAGACTGAGATGATCGAGCTTGTTGCGTGCGGTCATACACTTGGAAGCATTCACGGCGCCAACTTCCCGGAAATCACCAAAGACAACTCGACAGGGCAAGTGTCGCACTTTGAGTACGGGGAATCTGCCACGGTCTTCGACAATACGGTTGTACACGAGTACCTCGCATCAAACACCTCCAACCTTTTAGTGGCAGGCTCTAACGACACGCTCAACTCGGACAAACGTATCTTCGGCGCTGACAAGAACGTCACGATGAATCTGCTATCCGATAATACATACTTCCAAACCCGATGCCAGGACGTCATGACGCGCATGATCGATACTGTACCTAAGGAAGTTGTCCTCAGCGACCCGATCATTGCTAGAGACATCAAGCCATACATAAACCTTCTCGCTCTGAACAGCAATGGATCCATCGACTTCTCAGGCTACATCCGCGTCCGCTACGGCACCAACACCAAGTACCCCAACGCAGACGACCTTTCCGCATACCTCACCTACACCGACCGAAACGGCAACAATTTCACCAAGATCATCTCCACAACGCGACCAACGTGGCAAGCCGGGACCGGAGCGGGTTTCAGGGGCTACACTTTTGTCTATTTCGAATGGGATACGCAGCTTGCCTCTGAGTCCGGTATCGGCAGCTTCCACATTCATGTCACGACCAAATCCACCAATACGACACAAGAGTACAACAATGGCGGTAACGGGTATCCAGTCCAGGACAAGGTTCTGTACCAGATGAAGCAGAGCTGCGCTAGTTACACCCCGAACGGCGCCGTGTACGACGGCTCGCTTACGATCATGGCTGCGGTGCGGAGTACGGAAGTGCCTGGGCACAAGCAGCTTAATCTGCACTTTGACAAGCATGTCTCGAGACAGGGTGTTGTGCTTGATGCGTTCGAGACACAGATTGAGGCGTTCAACGCTACGGGCAAAACGTTGACTGGCTATGAGTTGTTCAAGATTGATGGAATGTACATTGGCGCTGATAGTTCGGGTACTACTTTTAGTGTTGTGCTTGGAGATACGACTGTGATTGATTTCAAGTCGATTAATGCGCTTACTCAGCAGGAATGTGCGACGATTGGGTAGAATGTTTGTTTAAATCATTGTCAGGGAAGCGATCACGTAATTTTTCGAGCCATTTTTGATATCATTTTGAATTGTTACTACGTTCCGATTCTGATGAAGCAATTCGATCTGGCCATTTAAACCAACCTATCGAGTGCATCCACGACCCTGGATGCTAAAAACCATGACCAAAACTGGCCAAATACTAAAAACAAATACCACCCATTAGAAGCAATTTGATCTGGCCATCCAAACTAATCCATCGAATGCGCCTGCGCCCCCAGACGCCCAAAGCCACCACCACAACCATCCAAACATACAAAGTAGGCACCTCCACCAGAAAGCCCAGATGCCTGTTCTCAAAAAGGAAGACCACCTGGACTGTCCTAGCAGAGATGCCTTTTTTGTATGCTAGTGAGATGCAGTGGGACTCCGAGCATCCGGGCGCGAGGCCAGAATCTGACACGTCCCCTAAAGCGTTTTATGACGCCAAATCCCCTGCCATAGCATTTCTCCATTATAATCTTTGGGGGCTACGTAGGTTGTTTGGAAGACCTTTGCGACGTGTACATACTGCGCCCTTTCGAACTCGTCGAATGTGATTTGATTGAGGAAGGACTGTAAAGGAACACCGCCGAAATTGGTGGCATGGGCCAGGATCTTGCTCGTTGCAATCATCTGTGCTTTTTCAACAATTTTTGAGATTGCTGGGTCCTCGAATGCGCAACGATTATTGTTGGTGAGAATGATGTAGGCGCTGATGATGGCGAGCTTGGAGACCAGGTTGCGGTCGTCGAAGCGAAGAGCTTTGGTGAATTCATGGAGAGATTGCGTGCCCTGGGTCATGTTGCCTTGATTTGGCGACTGTTCGGGAGCGGTGGCTAACAGGGAAGTCACCACTTCTTCGTGATTCGGCAAACCGCCCCTGAGGCCGGGCTCTCCTTCGTTGGTGAAAGTGGGACCAACAGTCATTGTGTTAGCATCAGTCTCTTTTGAGGGAGTGTCTCCTGATGCCGGGATTGCAGTCAAGTTTGCAGCGAGGGGTGGGTAATCTGAGTAGACATTCGGTGGAATCGTGCTAATATCGTCATAGCCCTCTGAAGAGGCGGTTGTGCTCTCTGCATCGGTAAGGCATCCAGGAGACCCATGTTGGTGCTCTCTGGTGGAGACTGCAAAGTGCGATACGTAGATTGCGACTCAGTGAGTTGTTCATAAAGGACACTCTTATTTTCCTCGGAATCATTTTTGCTCTGCCAACTGATAGAAGACACGGAGCTCAAGCGACGATGTAGTCCATTATTTCATTCAGAGATTGTTTAGGAGGGGATTGATGTCGCATCTTCTGAGCTGATGGTGCTGTTGGAGTCGTCCTCCTGCTCTTCATGGCGTTAAGAAGAGAGCATCATCTCCGACTCCGTTTGGTCTCGGAGAGCATATTTCTTTGTGAGTTCCTTCGGCTCTTTCTCTTCCTCAGGCGATGAAGTAAAGGTCAGGCTGTAGGAGAGGGGTGCACACTTGTTTTCAGCGTTTCGTGACGTCGTTCTCGTACCCAGTAGGTTCTTCTCGGGCTTCTTCGTTGTGAGTGACCAAATCACTGAACTCGCAACCGAGGGTGACGGTTGGGTCTCGGCGGTGTACGTGAAGGAGGATGCATCCAGTGATTGTGGGAAGATGTCTGTTAGGGTGGATGGCTGCCTACCGCCAGGCGTCGGAGTCGACATAGAGGATTTCTTATCAGCGGCGAGAGTGAAGGAGAACTTCTCGAGAGATTGTGGCGAAAAAGTTTCCATCACAGACAGCTGCGCATTTAAAGGTTTCAAAGTCGACTTTGGAGCAAGTCTCTGCAAAGCATTCTTGGCTGCGTGGCGTTTGACTTTCGTTCTTGAAACTCCACTGCGGTACTTGTTTTGCTTTAGCTCGAACATGAACGCTGAAACAGCCTTAGAATCCCTAGAAACCGCGTTTTTTGGAGTCTCCTTATCCTGGAAATGTTGAATATCCTCTTAGGCGGCGTTGTGGTTGCTACCCGTCTTGGCTTTGGAGTCGCATGTCTCTTCGGGTGGTGCCCAGGGATGGCTAGAACCATGCTGCTTTACGATAGCATTAAATACTTTGTCAATGCGCCTTTTCTAGATTGTGCTGGACTCCTTTTTGGGCGCGATAGTCGTGTTGAGGGATTCTTTCTCGGTGACGACTGCGGATTTCCTTGTTGCTTGGAGACGAGGAGTGCGTCATGATCGAAAACAGGTGCGGGCGCTACGACAGTTAGAGAGGAAGTGCTGCTAGAATTTTGGAAGACTTACTGGTAGTAGAAGTAAGCGCCAGTGATAGTGGTGCGACACCCGCGTCCTCAATAGCTGTATTCGTCTTCGTGCGCTTGCCGCGCGCTTTTTCCTTTTTGGTCCTATTCTTGTTCCGTGCGACTGGCGCTCTAAGGGCAGTGGGCATGCAAGCACCTTGGTCGAATTCATGTGCAGACATTGTGGGTGCACGGGCGTCCATATCGGAGGTGGGAGGCGGCGAGTTCATCTGCGCAGCGAGCAGACTGGAAGTGCCCTTAGGCGCGCGGCGATTGGTTTTTTGGTTCTTTCCTATCGCTAGGGACGGTTGAGTTGTTGACTGGATTCTCGATTTGATGTGTGGTGTCGCCAACTGGGAAACCTCTGGGGCTGTCAGTGGTAGTCCACGGGTGGTAAGGAGTTTGAGTAAGCTGTGGGTTGGAGTTGATGACCCCAACGTTTCGTGTGCGTAAAAGCTGTAGTTAGACGCGATTGCTAAGTGGCCCGAGCGCAAAGCAGCGTGCTAACTCAGGGTAAGTGCAGAGCCTAGAAGTGAAGACACCCTCACGTGATCTTATACTGTGTAATACATGCATATGTTATTACTGACAAATGCGCTTCTTGTGTGCAAAAGAACAGAAAATAAGACACCGTCAGCAGCAATAGAACTAATTCAACAAAAGCATTAAGATGCAGAAAAAAGACATAATACCCACTGATGTAAACCGAAGATCACTGAAACGGTGCAAGACTAAACCCGAAAAGAAAAACCCCCGGATTATGTGGCAGGTGATAAGAAAATAGAGGTTACTATTTACTAAATGCAGGATTGATCTGACGTTGCGTACTCAGACTGATTTGCATGGTACCATATATAGCGATTATGGGTATACATGTAACGTGTTGTTTATGTTCTCTGGATCTTCTGATACGCGAGACCCAACAGCTAGCTTTACTGCTCAACCGCTGAAGATTCTGTGGGCAGCTTCGCGTCGTTATGAACCTAAGTGAATTAAATTTCTCGCACCGCTTCTTCCTCCTGTATACGGCCTTCAAAGAATAGATTCTCATCATGCAGCCCTTCTTAGAAGCGTTTGATACTATCGACGACACGATCGCGCTCTTTTTCCCTAGATTCGAGTAGGAACCCGAAACTAATATAGCAAATATGCAAAGAACACTATTAAACAGAATATACGTCTCTTCTACGAGTATAAGCTTAATGTAATACGCTAAGCACGCATGCTATCTCTAGAACAGCTAATAATAGACTAGATCTAGGTTCTAGTTAACCTAGCTGTACTACTATTCATCTTTGCTGCTACCGTTCGCTAATAAATTAGCACGAAAGGAGGTTACCTTAGAGGATACCTAAATAAGATGCTGTAGTATTAAAAGTCGAATTTTTATAGCTTAATTAAACGTACCTTCCTATTCTAGAGTAGCTGCTTATTAAGTAAGAGAAGGATAATAAGAAGGCGTAACTACACGCATTTTAAAAAGTTATAGGCAGTATTATTATTCTAGAGAGCCCGCTCTCTATTATATTACTTAAATAACTCTTATAAGTTCTATAGAAAGAGATAGAGTGTTAGTTAGATACTTTACACTCTATCCTTAGTGTTCCTAATAGTATGGATGTTCCTGTTAGGTTGCTTTACTTATCTTTCTGCAACTTTCTTATTAGTGGCTAAAGACTAGGTATAAGCTAATTCTAGGTAGACGAGAGGACTACGTATAAGAACCTCGCATCTTACTATCTTAAGCTTATATCTAAGCTAGGTAGCCTACGTTAGAACATATGTAGCCTGTTAGAACCTAGGGTTCTAAGGGCTAAGATTAATAAGAAGAGAATTATTAGTAGTTTAACAACTAAGCCGTAGTATGCGTATTAATACTAGGTTAGTTATCTTAAGTAAAGTCAGCAAGACATTATTAACAGAAACATTACGCACCTCTTCTTGCAGAAGCATTTTCTGCATTAGCTTAAAGCTTTATGCCTTATAAGATAGAGAGAACAGATGCGTTTACTTGCTTTACAGCCTACTAGCTCTTGTAGCTGTAAGATCTCTACAAAAGTTCTTTCTAGTACGCTAACGTGCAATACAGCTATATGCAAGTATTCTTTTGAACTTTCTTCTAGACTCTAAGCGATTTATACTGCGGTTTTAGTCTACACTAGTAGATGCTCTGTTACAGGTCTATTACTCTGCGCTTGTGTTTGCACTAGAGATAAGTCTAATACGGCAAACTTTTAAGAACTAAGTGCCACAGAGGCTTAACATGGTGTCAAAGAGGGAGACAAATTGGGACGCATGCCGCAGCACGCTCGAAGGCCATTTCAGAGGGATCGGGGCGGTCGCCTTCTCGCCAGACGGGCAGCTGGTCGCGTCGGCCTCTTGTTGTTATAACGAAGTAGAGTATGTAGATTAGTTAGGCGACAAAGCCACCTAAAGTATCAGGCTAACGTCTGAGCTATTACGTACACAAACAGAGCTAACAGCTCCGCCAGGTGCATCTCCGTACAGCGGAGAAGCCACGCTCAACACCTCTGACGACAATACCGTACGGCTGTGGGAGGCGGCGACCGGGACGGCCCGCAGCACGCTCGAAGGCCATTCCTCCTGGGTCAGGGCGGTCGCCTTCTCGCCAGACGGGCAGTATATTCAAACGGATCGAGGTGATATTGCTCTATCTTTTCCTACCACACTATTACCCTCAGTCTTAAGCTAGCCGTCGTCTCATATCTTAGTACAAGGCCAGTGGATCTCGTTAAATCAGCAGCGGTTGCTATGGCTTCCTTTAGAGTATCGGCGGTCTTTCTCTGCAGTCAACAAAAACGTAGTCTGCCTAGGGCATCCTTCAGGTCGTTACCACCCTTCTCAGATTTGGTACTTCAGTGGCTTCTCATACACCTCTTATCTTGTTATATATTTATTTTATAATCTCTATTCTATAGAGGGGGCCGGCGAGCAGCAAGTATTAATGCTACTGAATGTTCTCTAGAATGTTCTAGATATTCCTAATACAAACAGAGATGACCTTCTATCTACACTAGTATCGGTTAAAGAATCGTTATTCACAGAGAATCGCGCTGTAGACCAACGGATATGGCCATGGGCTTGACTGGTATGGCAAGGTATGATAAGAGCGGGCGACGGAAGTGCATCCTGATAGAGCGGCAGACGTTTTACGAACATTCGGAGGGAGTTTTTGATCCAGGGCCAGACCGGTTAGATCCATGATACAGAGTAATTTACTGTGGTGATGCTAGCGCAGGAACAGTGCAGAAGTCCAGTCTATCCGGCGCTGAGTGATGTAATAACGCACGCCGTACGTTAAAGATAGAACAAGGCACGTAATTGCAAAGAAATCTGTTCGAGCATAACGCGCTGCTATAACCTAGTTTCATTACGTATGACAAAGCTATGCCAAATCAAACGCCAAGCTAGATGAGAATTCCCCTCTGTACGGAGAAACTCTCGGAACCCTCGCTATTAAGTGCGCTGCATCGCTAATGCCTAGCAATAGGGATTTTCTTAATTGGACCTTTAACTTATATCACTGAGGCTCTAAGATATGCTGAATTCTGCAATTAAGCGGGGGATAATAGCGGAGGCGCGATTAGTCGCCTCGAACTAAACCTCTAACCGCAAGCTCTAACTGCTGAAATTTTTCAATTTAAATCTAATAATGTAATGTGCATCCCTACGTAGCGAGACACCCGGTGTGGCGAGACAAATGAGGGGTACTTTAACTTTTAGCAGCTGTAAAGACTACGCGCATAGCAAATATTGCTTTAAGTCTATAAAAATAATCTGCTGTAGCTAATCCTAAATATTTATAACTAACTCTTCTATAAAAATTACGTTTGCATTATTGCCTCCGCGCCTAATTTATAAAGCGCCTTTATTTATAGCATAACAGCCTTCCTATCCTATAGCACTAGCGCTACGTCTTTTTTGCTCTAGATTTTTATAAAGTAGCCTTATGCTAGCCTTAAAACTTTACTCTAATGCTAGTAAGTTATCTTTAGCCTTGTGCGCGCTATTGCGGGTAGATTTATGTAAGGTTGCTATACTAATTAATATCTCTAGCAGAAGCGAGTACTAATTCTATCTAGTGTAGAACAACCCTACACGTCTTACCTTATTGTTAGAGCGAAATATATCTATAGCAACTATTAGGCACGTGGCTGTGCAGCGCTGCTATTAAGCGCTGCAGGATATTATAAATCTAGCTTTAGATTAGAAGTAGAGTAAGGGCTCTGCTAGAGGGGCCCTAGCGCTTATTTAAGTTAACAAACCTGTCTAGCATTAAAACGACGAAACCGCAATTAGCTTCTAATATAACTATTAACTTTAAGATTCGCTCTAATAACTAACTGCGCGTACTTTAGTAGCTTCTGTAACATCTATTACGTCGCTCTTAAGCCCTATAGACCGCTGTTAATCCCTCCGCTAAATAAGCTAAAGACCTAATTAAGCCTAATCACATCCTCGCGCTTCATAGGCACATTATGGCCGAAAAACGTACCAAGCGGCAGCCAGATGGCTCAAATAGAGTAAGTAGGCGTCAGACATTATGGGTATACTAGCGGATGACGTCGGTTAGCGTAATAAGTTAGGGAATACTAAGATTAAAGCCTCCGCTCCAGCAAGCGGATTAAATGTTACTGCCAGAAAGCCACGGTTGCAAGCATATATAAAGGTGGAAAGGTGTTGCATATATTAGTGATACAGCTGTCGCACGGTATACAATAAACGGCTTGCATAAGCACTGCAATCTTTAGCGCTGTACAGAGGTGCTCATATTTGACCCGTATGGCCTGAGAGGAGCTGGGGTTTTAAAAAGCTCACGAGGGATGATTAGATAGAGCAGAGATTTAGGATAAAGAAGCGTAGAGCTGGCCGCCGGGTTCCGGGCCGTATTCATCAGAAATCGTATCTGATAGTGGCTGTGCTTGGCAAGCCGCGACACCATCTGTGGCTACCTTCTGTCCTCTTCTCCTCATCAGCATATTATCGCCTTCTGCGCAAGCTCTTAGCAGGTGCGGTTCAGCCATCTTCTCTGCTAGCGTTATCGGAGGAGTTCGTCAGTTTAACAAGGCAGAAGTAGCGAATCTACAACGCGTGTAGAACTTTCTTGAAGTAGCCGTCTCACTACTAACTTAATCTAGAGTATACTTAAAGCTTCGCTGTGGCAAATCCATAGGCTACATATTATGCTAATCCCGGGCCTTCTATAAAACTGAGGGAATAATAAATATATAATAGGAAATAATAATAGTTTAAATAGTTATAACGCCTTAAGAGGCATTGAGCTTATTACGTTTAACATGACATCCATACTCTTTTATGGCCAGTACCAATACCAATCATATTCTTAGATACTGTAACACATAACGACCGATATTCTGATGGTAGCCACATGATGTTTTCCGAATTGTAGGTTATCCACATATAATCCGAACTTATGCCTAGGCTTTGATAGACTGTCTTGTCGTCGGACCCGGACGCCAGCCGCGTCGAGTCGGGCGAGAAGGCGACTGAGGTGACGTCCCTGCTATGGCCCTCGATCGTCTGGAGGCAGGCGCCGCTGCTCGGATCCCAGATCTTGACGGTCTTGTCCCCGGACCCGGACGCCAGCCGCGCCGAGTCGGGCGAAAAGGCGACCGAGCCGACGGACCTGCTATGGCCCTCAAACGTCTGGAGGCAGGCGCCACTGCTCGGATCCCAGATCTTGACGGTCTTGTCCCATGATCCGGACGCCAGCCGCGTCGAGTCGGGCGAGAAGGCGACCGAGCCGACCAAGCCGCTATGGCCCTCGAGCGTCTGGAGGCAAGCACTCCATTTCTCTTCCATATCCGGCTTTAGTATAAAGCCAGGCTCTTCTCTTTTAAAAAGACCTCTTATTAGGCTTTGAGTTGGGCTGAATAGGATCGCCGAAGCGTAGGCCTGAAGAGGGCTCTTCTCTATTGCCCACTTGTGAGACATGATAAATCGGCGCGCATCTCTGACCACTGCATTTAATGCACGTATATTTGTTCTTCCCTAGTTTTTATTAGCACATATTTATATCAGATTTCAAGCTTATAGATTACCTGCATAAAGACCTCAAGTTTCGCCATTGACACTACTCCTTTTAACATGCTCTGGCAAAGGCTAAGAGCTTCCAGCCAGTAGAGGTATCGCTGTCTTAGAAAGCTGTTGACAGCGCCTCCGTCTTGTAGATCGACTTCATCTTTCGCAGAAGAGCTAGGATTCCAGTCACAGAGATGATTGATCAAGTAGATACATGAGTAGCGTGACGTTGCCAGTGGATCTGGGTCTGGGGGCATAATCTGCTCGGCTGGATATCCTAGCGTACATAGACTGTACATATCTCGTCGGAGCGTCTTAGACATGACTTGGAGGGATCTAGAGAAGATCACGCGGTGTACGTTCTCTATTCCGGAAGGGAAAATGTCGTGGCGCGCTTGCATGAGCAAAAAGTCCTTCGCCGATTGATGAACGAAGGATATGGTACGTTCGCGAAGCGTCAGGAAAGAGCCACAAAGCGCTATGATCTCCGATAGAGCTTCGGAGTCGCCAGAGACACCGTCGGGCATGTCGACGAAAGACGCTAGCTCGTCCAGTGTGACGGGCCGGTAGACAGCCGAGACAACACCCAATATACCTCTACACAGCTTCGAATTCCTTGAATCACGGATCTGGTCCAGCATCCGTTTATAGAGGGCGTCGAGTCCAGAAGGAAATACCGTTACTACTTGTTTAGCTTCCCATCTCGAGACATTAGAGAGCTCTTGGCACACCAAAGCTACCCAGAGAAAAGTGCCGTTTGCGTTTAACGACAAGTAGCGTTGAATGGCGTCCCGTGTATCATTGCCGTATTTGTTTCGCTTAGCCATCCAATCGACCTTAAACTGGATGTATGTTGCAACAGCTGCAAAGACCAACTTTTCATTGAGCTCAAGCTGTAGCTTTACATTCTGCGCTGCAGCGTTGAGCTCCTTTTCGATACTTGGTAAGTTGCGACTGGAGATAATCCACTTTACGCGAGAAGATGCAGAAGATTTCTTGACGATGAAGTCTAGCAGTCTTGGCATATCTTTCACGCATTCGTCGAGCGCGTCGATGACCAAGTACGTATTGTTCAAGCTAGGGTCTTGCAGAATATTGGTAAAGATCTCGGACAAGGCAACCCAGGCATTCGCATCGTCAAAGAGGCTTTTGCCCGCATGATCGTACTTCTTTCGTATATGCGAGATTAGATATGGCTGCTGGTCGACAAGCAAGTACACCAAGCCTCGCAGCACGGCCGTGGCGTTGTTGATGCGCGAGTCTGTGGCCTGGCAGAAGAAGTAGGAAAGAAGACCTGTCTGGGCCATCGACTTCTTCAGCTCGTTGATAATCCCACAAAGCAGCATCGTCTTGCCCTTACCAGGGTCGGCCTTGATCCAGAGTAGTCGGCTTTGCGGATCATTGCGCCATTGTTGGAAGCAGGGGTTCTCGGGGATCCAGAGATACGAGTCCTGGAGCAGGCCGCCTTTGATGTCTTCGATACGCGTCTTGTCGTGACGAGGATCAGTGCTGCACAGATCCGCCAGGCACTTGTTATCCGCACTGGTCTCATGCATCCTCTCCTGCCGCTTAGTTTGTTCTTGAATAGCTGAACTAATGCTATCAAGCGTACCGTCGAGTAAAGATACGTTCAGCAAGCAGGTAACTTAATCATCATCATCATGCCCGAGTCCTGGAATCCAAGAATCGAGGTCGTCATAGTTTGCTTCCGCGCGCCCAACTGGAGACGCTGCAGTGGCTCGGTCACCGAAGTCACCGAAGCATTGTTGGCAGAAGAGACTCCGTACACAACGTCACGACACTTAGGGCAAGTGTTCGAAGAGGCGGGTTACTCAACGGCGCTGAGAACGCACTGGTGGCCGAAGTAGTGGCCGTAGGCCAGGCGCACAGCGCGATGATTCTCGCCATATGGATCCAAGCAAATACCACAATCTTCGTCGGGAGCATCTAGGGTGCGGATGAATCGGACTCTGGTAAATCGGACCCAAATTGCATTGTAGGGCATAAAGACATCAGAGTGACCATATTCCACAACGGCTCCCGCTGGAAGTCGTCACTTGGACGGTCGTCTGGATGGGTGAGGGAATGTGCAATGTACCGTCGGATTAGATCATCCATCGGATCATTTGCAGCGTCCTCGGCGAAGTGGTGGTGGAGATCCATCAGGATACCATCCAAGTAGCAGTCTAGGGACTCGCAATCCGTCTCGTGGCCAAAAAGATCTAGTTGGGTTAAAGCGAGGGGATGTGCAACGGTCCAGATGCGCTTGACAATGTCTCGCTGGTCTAGGTCTAGTGACAGGTTGGCAATTACCTCCCAATATCCTTTGAAGCGAATCTCTGGGTCAGCTGTGTTTGCTGAGTGCAATTGTGCAGCCGGGCCGTAGAGGGGGTTGCGGCACATAGGACATTTATCCGTAGAGGGAGATTTAGCTACATTTTCGAGAAGGCACCGGTAGCAATACCAGTGACCACAGCCCATTCGGACTGATACACGGTTCGTACCCCTCCAGTAGGTTTCCTAACATATGGGGCAGCTATCATGCTTGGCATCTTTGAGCTGCGAATGTACTGATCCTTCGTGAGTAGGGCCACGGCGCGGCTGCTAAGTCGTTCTTGCTTTCTCAATGTAGACTCATAGCCATTAACGGCAAGGAAATTTGAAATTTTTATACTCTTTCCTTCTCAAAGTTGTGAGAGGACATTGACTGTTAGGATTCTCAGGTTGACATTCCTCGTGATCAATGTTGGTGAACAATGTAATTTTCACCGTCAAGTAACAATAAAGTTTGGAAAAGACAACGGCCCAGATATACCCTTGCCGAGCGGTTAACGATGATATTCGAGCGATGGTTGATTAGTTCGCGAGGGAGCTGTCGGCATTTCACAGTCGTACCAGAGAGATGGAGTATGTGCATCCGGATGACATGGCGAAGTGTCTGCTCGAGGGAGCAGGGCTTGCTACGGTTCCCACTAGAGTGACTATGTAGGCGTCGCGGTAGGTAGCGGCTAGTGGTGGCTTTGTATTCGAATACTGGGAATAGGATGTCGATAGTCGTTACGATTGTACCTGGTCTTGACGTTGAGCTGCACGAGCACAGAAGACAGACGTTCAAGTGGCGCCACCATCGGCGGGCTAACAGATGCCCCGTAGCGCCTCCGACAGGACCATCGGCTAAACCCAAACAGGATGCTTGGCTCGGAATGATGTCATCTCACCAGACTCCAGATGACCCGATGTCCTGATCTCCAGAGCTGGCCGCGGGCATGAAGTCGGCACGTGACTGGCTGGTGGCTCAAGTGTACCCCACCACCCCGCCTCCTGTACCAGCAGGATCGCGCTCTTGTGACGCCGAGCTGTTGTTATAACAGCTGTTCATTATGCGGCCACCCGCCCCGAGACACACTCCACTTCGTCCGCCTGCCCGCCCACCCCCCACCGTCGCCTGAGCAGCTTCGTACTGGCACAATCGCACGCATGGCCCTCATCCAGCGCCTTGCCGATGCTAATGGCTGGCTCTCATTCAACTACAGCACGCCGGTGCTCTACGTGACGGCCGAGGACGACGACTTTGACGTTGAGACGCTGTCCGCATGGCGGGCCGAGGGTTTTGTCGTGAAATATGTGCCCATGGGTTCGGGCGGCAAGACGTATGTCAACACATTACACCATCTGGGTGACAATTGTGGAATTGGCGAGCGCTACGCGATAGTAGGTAAAGAGCCCGATGAAGTCATTGTCCCACAGCCTTGTGCGACCGAGGCTGACAGGTGACCTAGCCTTCGGCGACGCGGCCGCCGTGTGTTTAGAAGTCTTCTCCGAGCCCAAGACGTCGACGTCGAAGCTCTGTGCGTTAGTTGCATACTACCCCTCGACCATCCCCGACCCGAAACGGCGTCTGTCGTCCTCGTTCCGCGTGCTGGTGCATCTGGCCCAAGGCTCGCACGACGACTCGACCGTCGGAGTCTCGCGGAGACCTGAGGCGCTCGGCATACAGGGCAAACGGCGGACGGTGCAGAAGCGCATAACGCCGGGCATAGGCGCGGGCGGCCTGCAGAGCAAGATTGAGTACCCAGTGTATACGTATGAGGGCGTGGACGCGGGCTTCGCCGAGCATGATCTCGACGAGTACGACGCCGTCGCCGATGCGCTGGCTTGGAGCCGCAGCCTGAGCATGGTGCGCCGCGGCTTCGGCGCCGAAGTGAACCTCGAGCGCGTATGGGAGGAGAACATGGAGCGTCAGTATCCCCATCATCCCCACAGCCCACACCACTGACACCTCTCAGACAAATACCACGTCAAAAACGTCCAAAAGATAATGGACACCTACACCACCGACCCCAAACCCTTCATAAACTTCACCCCCACCATGACGGGCGGCCACGGCCCCACCGAACTCCACCGCTTCTACAAAGACTACTTCCTGCCCAACGCGCCGCCCTCCCTGCACATGCGCCTTATCTCGCGCACCATCGGCGCGGACCGCATCGTCGACGAGCTCTACATCCAGTTCAAGCACTCGTGCCACATGCCCTGGGTGCTGCCCTCGGTTCCGCCCACCGACAAGAAAGTCGAGATCATCGTCGTCAGCATTGTGGGGATGCGAGGAGGAAAGGTGTGTAGTGAGCGCATGTATTGGGATCAGGCGAGTGTGCTGTTTCAGGTGGGCTTGTTGGATCCGGATGTGGTGCCGGAGGAGTTTAGTGCGAAGGGAGATAAGGCGGATGGGGAAGGGTTGGAGATGTTGCCTGTGGCGGGGAGTGAGGCAGCGAGGAAGGTTATGGATTTCGAGAGTGAGGAGAGTAATGATATGATTGATGATTGGTGAGGGGGGTGTTGGTGGGCGGGATAGGGAAGTCGGATTTATGATTGTGTACTTTGATTTGATACCTTGGGCAGCACGCTAGTGGTTCTGTTTTGATGCAAATGATGAACATACCTTGGAAACTTTTGAACCAAAGTCATCCATCCTTGGGACGTAAATGATTCTACATTATAGCTGGGTGCAATACGACGAACTCCTTCGAACGGCCATGTTATGCGCAAGGGTAGCGTGATACCCTCGTCAATTGTATTAGCAAGCGGATCGCTATTCTAGGAACATTATCAGTGCCTCTCAAGCACCTTCACAAGTCAAGAGCAACACTGCTACCCACAAGCCACCGATGTAGAAAATTGACTTTACAAATCCCAACTACAAAGCGGAACAAACGAGAAAGCTTACATGCTCGTATATCTAAATACTTGTTAAGATGTGGCGATCATTTGAAGAACCGGGAAGCAAGTGATGTTCCGTCACGTAGCGTACACTAGGTGCCACTTCCACAGACCGCTCAGACTCCATGTCCGTGGCTCGTCGAGCTCTCCCGCGAAATCATCTTCCTCAAGGTCATTCTCCTATCCATATTCCATTTTCGTAGCCTGGCCCTTCTACCTAACTCTTAACATCAACCGGCGCCGCTCTCTCAATCCCCGTCACAATCCCATAGCTGACCCCCGCAGCCGCCACTCCGACTGCCAACGTCTGCACCGCACTCCAGCATGCATCTCTCCGCCCACTCCCCGTCACAACCGCCTTGCCATACCCAAACGCTACCAACATAACAACAGTAACCCCAATGCTAACAAACAAAGCGTAATTCACCCTCTTCAACGCAAAATACGGGACCATTGGAATCAAACCTCCCACGAAATAGCTCAGCCCCATGGCCAACGCACTCTGGTACAGTCTCGAGGTCGCAGGCTTTTCCAAGTTGAGCTCGAACTTCATCATGAACCGGATCCAAGCTTCCTTGTCTGCTTTGAGGACGTCGACGAGCGGTTTGGAGGCGGAAGGCGGAATGGCGTATTCGGACATTATGTCGTAGATTTCTTGCTCTTCGGCGTGCGGGACCTCTTCTACTTCGCGGCGTTCGCGGAGCTCTTCGACGCGGTAGTGCTTGGCATCGGTTAGGGAGGCGAGGTAGGCGCCTAGGCCCATAGAGATGCTGCCCGCGAAGAGTTCGGCTAGGCCGCCGATTATAACGAGGCGGGAGGAGCCGACGCTGGGGGTTTATTAGATTGGTGAAGGTTTGAGGTGCGGGCGTGCGGGCGTACCTGCTCAGGCCGGCTGTGAGTGCGAATGGCACCGTCAGGCCGTCGGCGAATCCGATGATGGCGTCTCGGACGAGAGCTCCGTTGCCGGAGTGCTTCTCGGAATGTGTGGGTGGTGTGGGGGCTTTGGCTGTTTTCTCGGACTCATGGTCGGCAACTACCGTTGTCGTTGTGGGTTGGGGGCTGAGGCTATGAGGTGGGGTCGCGGCGCTAGGAGCATTGCCCTGCTCGAGGTCCGAAGGTGTGAGGTTGCTCATTGTGGCGAAAAGGAAAGTTGAGGGAGCAATATGGGTGAGAGGAGGAGAAGGACCTTGGAGTTCTCGTATTCGACAGCGATGAAGGTAGACTTGGATCGACCGGCGCCAACTGCCTATCAATGCGCTTCAGGGTGGTTTGTAGCTTCGGTTTCGATACAAATGACTTGTCCGTATTTGTTAGACTTCGTCAAGAGTCGTGGTCCAGATGATATACCGTGAATACTTCGATACGAAGGTTTAGTGACGAGGAGTCAAATATTTCCAAACAGAAGGATTAACTCGAAGTATTCAATCCTTTGCTTAGTGTGCGTTGTCGCTTTCTTATACCTTTCGTTTGTCGCCTCAGTCGCGATATCAGATCCGCTTCAAACAATTATCAGATCTCGACTCAACCAATGAGCACAAAGCCATTTCAAAGCCAACTTTGTGTCCCTCGATGGTGTGAACAGTGTCTGTAAGTGATACATGTGATGTAGCAACCGCTCTGGGCTGCGTCGCATATTTTTATATGTGGGTGCGGAGAGGTGGCGGATGTGGTGGTGTGGTATGACGATGTGCTCGGTTACAACTTCCGGGCAATTCGATGAAATCGAATGTTCATGAGGAGCTGAGATCTTGATTGTTAGTAATAAAGACGTAACAATCCATTGTTCAAGATTTGACGTTGCATAGAATGGTGGCGTCGACGTACCTGCAACTGAACGGCTTTTGTATACATATCTAGATCATCAAAGGCGCCACCCTGCAGCGAGCGGAACAAGATTCCTCTCACAGCGGAAAGTCTCACCGACCCTCAACTGGTAGGTAGGAAATTTCTGAAGCTCAGAACTTGACCTCGAGTGCGCTCTAACGAGGCTGCCGCCAAAGCTCCTGAAAGGAACTGGTCATTCAATTTCTCCAGCCTAGCACTATGAATGGGCTGGTTCAAGGCGAGCTCGGCGTCTAAAGAGCATGCCAGGGTACGCGCGCTGCCCGGCGGCTCGTGGTGGTGGAAGGTTAATTGCCGTCCGTTATCAGATCGCGTTGAAGGACCCCAGGCACACTGCAGAGCCCGGTAATCGCAAGGCGCGCCACCCCGGAATCTACGCGGAAATTCGCCGGAGGGGAAATTGTGAGCTCTCTTCCGAACCCTTCTAGATCGAACTACTGAAGACATGCTTTGAACGTATGGAAGCGGACAGTCGCCCTGTTAAAGGTACAAAAGCTATTGCCGTGTGGGGGGTATGGGTAGCACGCTACTGAGGCTATGATGAAAACGGCGGACGACAGAGGTGTAAGAAGGAGAACAGCACTGTGAAGGTCAGATCGTTTGATGTAGTCAACTGGTGACAACTTAAACACTATGAGGATCCACGCCGAAAGAGGACGCTAATCCGAAACAGGCTAGCCTCATGAGCTCAATTCGATGACGAAGGGGTCAAAAAAGATCAATTCATTGCGCATCCGTGGAGATTTCTGTTTCTATCAACAACCATCATGGCAATGGCAGAACCAACTGCAGTTCTTCCGCCCGCCGCATCGAACCCACCCTTCCAATCAACCACCCTCCAACGGACCCGCGCAAACCTCTCCTTCCTCGTCAATCCGTCCACCGCCCCAGCACCTGCCTCCCGCCGCACCCGCGCCTTCCTCCGCACCGCCCGCTACACGCTCAAATTCATCTTCTGGCGCCTCGTCCGCTACGCCAAATATGCTGCGATAGGATCGCTGACCGCACTGGTAGCGGGCTCTGCGATAGGGTCTGTAGCGTCCGGCGCTGCGTTCTTCATTGCGCCCACGGGGATCGTGGGCGGTGCGGCGGTGGGGCTGTTGTGGGGAGTTGGAAAGTTTGGGTGGAGACGGCTTGCGAGAAAGGCGGGGAAGGGGACGGGGGATGCGAGGAGAGACGAGAGGGATGATGCGCAGGGCGAGAAGATAAGGGAGGTGCAGGAGGTGCAGGAGAAGAGGGAGGAGAAGGGCTTGAGAAGCGATCCATGGTAAGATACCGTTGAGCGATCGGCTGGGTCGAGCTTGAGGCGTGGAGAATCGCGTGACGCGTTTGCTTCTGTTTCTCTATTCTATAGACAGTGAGTACCACAGGTACCACATTATGACCACCAAAGGCCTCTCGAAAAACTTCCGGAATGCTGCGTCGATTTCCACACGGAGCTCCTCACCCGGAGAATTCTGTCTCTCGTTTCGCTCCTCCTATCTTCATTCCAATAACTATGAAGCTCATTAAGCTGTCGACGGAGCTTCTGGAGTCCATGGCGTCATTCCTTCCGCAGGTGGGCCTTCTCAGCGTCTCACTCACTTGCAAGCGCCTTCGAACTGCCACTGAACTGGAGCTGTTCCGCGAGTATCTATGTCCAGGTGGCGACAATCCAATCGCCGCCCTCATCAAACGGCTTCTGGGCCAGCCGGATCTAGCGAAATATGTACAAAAGATTTGCCTGAAAGATTGGGTGACCTTGGGTCATCTAGACCCTGAGAAAGCCCGCGGGGAGTACGGTAACGGGTACTATGGGCTGTTGTTCCCACCAAATAAGTCCGAATATGCTCTCTTCGCGGAAGCCGCGCAAGCTGCTGGGATAATTACAGCTATTCTACCGTACGAGACCGAGAGTTGGATCTTCGAAAGACTCATGAGCGATCAATTTGTCCGGATAGGATACTGAACACCGTCAAGTGGCAGGAAAATGTCTTCGATGATTCTGTCAAGACCGAGAACGGACCCTACGACCAGAAATTCTGCCAGCTCCTCCGTGTCGGTATTGATAAGCCATTAATTCTTCTACCGATTGGAATGCTCCCTAATTATCAAGAGCTATGCCTACACGACATAACTCACGGCCTTTACACCCTTCCACGGCCAAAACCTCGGCACAAGTTTCAAGCGCTGCGGAAATTAGTCGCGCAAGGAGTGGGGCGTGAACAGCAATGGCCACTCAAGCTTGTTCAAAAAGGTATTCAGGACAGATTAGATTCGCTGAAATTGTACGCGGCCACCAGCTGGATCATGGACCACGCATATTGGAGAGGGATGATCATCTTCCAAGACCGCTGGACCCGATACAAGGGCCCTTGCGCATCAGCCGCATTGATCTCGACTCATGCATGTTCACATACGCGGATATGAAGGTTCTAGATGCATGCCTTAGCCTCAGATCATTCTACTTCAGGATAGGACGAGTGAAGTTTAGACCTGGCAACTTCACGGCGGCTAAGCTAGTAGTCCTACTAAAGCAGCAAACAGCAACATTAGAAGAGCTTTGTATCGATCTAGCGAATGAACAGAAAACAGAGAGAGACCAAGAACCAATCGAATCTCTGGAGGAATTCACATCACTCAAATCGCTTATCGTGTGTCTCAGAGACCTGGCTTGGGCGGTTCAGACGGGATTCGGAACCAAAAAGAAGAATATGAATGAGAAGAAGCTCAATGAGAAAGAACGCTTATGCAACCGTCTCACCCAGTCAGTAGAGGATCTCACATTCCGCGAATTTCACAAGTTCCTCGACATAGATGACAGTGGCCACTATAAACCGACCTGCCTATCTATACCACTGCTAGAGGACTTCCTAGCTACGCGTTTCCAGAGTTTTCCGAAATTGAGGGATTTCACCCTCATTGTTGCTAAGCCTGAAGGATATGCGCCTCTTCAGAAGCGTCTCACTCTCGCCCCATCGGAAAACCCATGTCGGTTCTCCTTCCAAATGGTGGATTTGAGGGACGAATGTGTGGAAATCTGGCGCGTGCGCAATTCCTACCTCGAAGATCAGCAAGAGAACACAGAGTGGTCTAACAAGAACACGTGCATCAGAGGGAAGAGAACACTATTCGGTTTTGTGGAGACCTTTCTCCCAGTCTTTTCCGTTGTACTATTATAGACGGCCGCTTGGGAGAGTACTCTCAATTTACTCTGTGTATGAGCATTGTCCTTTATACCTTGCGGGAAATTGTTTATCCCGCTTTTACCAAGCGATTTTCTTAACAAAAGCTTAGCTTTGGTGCAAAACATTTTCTTATTTCCGTTTTCAAAGACTAAAAGCCAAACCTACTTCGGGACGATGCCCGCCAAGTACATCGACCCGCCTACTCCTTCACGCCCCCCATAAGCAAGTCGACGGCGATCTTCCCCTCCGAACTATAACCCTCCACGTACCTCTCCCCGAATCCCCCCACCCAACTCCAATACGTGACGTCCGGCTTATCCCGACAAAACCCACACATAAGCTCCTTAATATGACCCTTCAGTCCCGTCCTTGGAAACTCCCTCGAAATCCCGTCAAGCTCCTCCTGGCTAACCTGCACAAGCGCCTGCCCGGCACTTTGCTTTCCGAACTCTGCGCCGAGCAGCTCGACCGAGATGCCGAGATTTATAAGGGAGACTTCAGGTTCTTTGTGTGCAGCGACGAGGGCATAAGTATGCAGTGCTATGCTGTCCCATACGAGCTGGATGCGGTGCTTGTCCCACTCTTTTCCATCGGCTTCACGCAGGAGAAAGGTGCGCGCGGCGTTGGCGCCGTCGACTTCGAAGCATTTGTCATGTGAGCGGAGCTCGGGGTTATGGCTCCATCCTAGGTCGTGCAGGATGGCGGCGATGGAGAAGGCTTCGAGGTCGATGGCGGAGCGCTGGGTTGGGGGGAGGCGGGAGATTATGAGGTTGCCGATGATCCAGGAGCGGACGACGTGGCGGTAGCCGATGGGATCCATTTGTTTTTCGGCTAGGGAGAGGGCCTTTGTAATGAGAGGGGTGTTGGGGACGGGTACTCCGGCGATAAGGCGAGTGGAAAGCTGGTTGGACATGACTCTGAGTGTTTTGTAGGGATTCAGATTTTGTGTTATTGGGAGCGCCACTTGGGGCTAGTTGATGCTCTGAAGTGATCCATCTCCACTCCTTTATACTCAAATTTTACTTCTATTAGAGCGGAATCTGTCCGCACCATCTCTTCGTGACCACTATTCAATCTACTTCTTTGCACTGTCTTTCAATTCGTGTAACTATCCATTGGCGGATGGTTGCCTTGATACTGGTAAAGATCAAGGGCCGATCGGGCCGGAAGACGCAGTTGCAGCCGTTCCGTGCCGCACAGTAATCCTCACCGCAACCACTGTTTTTGGTAATTCCGTGCTTCCGGCTCAAGTATATGATTGAATAAGCCACCAGAAAGTGAGACTAAAATCTAGGCCATCGCAAAATAGGACGGGATATGGTTCGGCGACTAGGTATAGGCGCGTCAGTTTCACCACTACCGTGCCCCTCATGTGGCACATTCATCGAACTGCATTCCAAATAAAGACGGGCAAAACACTGGGGAAGGATCGAATACATTAAGTTAATACTTCGCAAAAAAGGATAGCTAACTATATAGTGCATGGGTTATTCTATACAGAACAAAGCAAATACGGGGTATAACTCAGTCAACTCCGGTGTTATGCGAGAAAACGATGGCTTTTTGATACTCAGTTCGTTGTCATCACAAGAGCCGGGCCATACATCGTAGCAGTCGTAGCGTCGGCAGCGGTCGCGAAGGGTCCTTTGCCTCGGACCACGAGCGCGATGGAGAGACCGTCCATGACGAACACGTCATACGGGAAGTGTGCGTCAAACTTGACAAGTTCTCCCTCGACCACTGGATTGCGGAGAGAGAGGACAATTGGCTGGTTCTGTCCGCTTATCCAGACGACCGACAAAGAAGCAAGATCATCGGTCCCAACATCCGCCTTTGCGAAGCTCATCTTGATGTTCTGCGTCTCTGGTTTGACGTCCGGTGTGAGCACGTTGAGCGGCTTGAGCGTCTCGAGTGGGATGGTCTGGATGTTGGGGCAGCTGCCTGGGATGATCAAGCCTTGGACCGCAGCGAACGCGAGTCTGATATCTGAGGTAGTGAGGAAAGGCTGGGAAGAAGCGCGCTTCCCCAAAGCGCCGCCGAAGAAGGTATTTTGCCCCCCTTCTTGTCCAGTGACAGATGAGATGCCGCGGACAAGGCCAAAATCGCCGTTCTGGGCAAGCGTCTGGCTTACGTCTTGCAGTGTGCCGAGGACGAGGGACGTGAACTTGTTGGCGAGATTCATGGCGGATTGAAAATCGGTGACAGGGAAGGCGTATTGGCAAGGCTCGATAGGTTCTTCTCCGAACTTCTTCAGCGCGCCATTGGCGTTGAGGGCGTGTAGCTCTTCCTGTGCAAGGATCGCATTGAGTGTGTCCAAAACGACCTCCTGTTCGGAGCCGAGGTCGTATCCCGGGACCTTATTCGTCACATTGTGGATAAGCTCCGAGAAATAGTAAACTTCCATGTTCTCTTGCAATGCAATGACCTTCAAGCTGGTCCTAGCCGCCTCGCTCAGGGCTGTCGGTGGAGGACCGTTGGGAAGGGTTCCACCGGCTCGCTTTTGGATCCCAAGAATCGCGTCCTGGCTGGGGTTTGGGAAGCCGTTCTCAAGTGGGAAGTCGTTGCGCTTGATGTTGGTGGGGAGAGCAGACGCCATGCCTACAAGGGCAGTAGCATAGACGAACGAAGTGCGCATCTTTGCTGGTGAATTGGTATTACGATTAAGAAAGTGTGAAGAACGACAGAGGATGAGATGGATGATAGACAGATGATAGACTTGGATGTCGAAGTGGCTCACTGTTATATACATGCATCTTTATCTGCGGCTCGTGGCCTGCTCCGCAAACGGATACTGCGCATCCTTTGGACAGCGCTACGCCGCCTGCTTTGGAGAAATCTGACAATGCCGCACGCCTCACCACGGTACCCAAAGATGGACCGCCGTGATTCTCGAGTGCGGCCACATGCTTACCGGAAAATAGCGCGACCGAGATGTTGCGGGGGACGCCAGGCCAAGCTTTGCTGACGGGGGGCTGAGGTTAAAGCCGGTTGCCGCACAAAGAATCGCGCCCTTAAAATAGGAATTTCGGCGACTCTCATTCGCGGAATGTTTTGTAAGCGCGTGGATCTGGAAAGCTTGATTGCGACTTCAGAAGCTTGATTGATCTTTTCTAGGAGTGGCAGGAAACGCGCACTGCCTGTTGGGGATTTGTTCTCGACGGCACAAGCGCTGACAGGCCAAGTGTTTCGAGAGGAAACGGGGGTTACCACGTAAGAGACGTGTATAGCCTGTGGTCGGAGATGTAGCCACAGCATAGCAGAGGCGCCTGAAGTTGCACCTGTCACGTATTTAGCTCGAATTGAATGAATGAACCAATTTTTTTTTGTTAGAAACCGAGCTTGCGTAGTGAGAGAAAGTAGCAGCTCGGGGCAAAATCCTGACCAACGGCACAGCGGCCAAAGCAGCTGGTATGATCCTTCTACGCGGAATGATCAGTTCCCATGGGGTACCTCTTTGCTGTGTCGTTGAGGCGCGTAAGGGGGTGTTTGTTTCTTCGGATGGTGAGCGAACCGGCACAGCCGCTTCCTCTTTTGCAGCGGCAAGCGAACCCATCTGTACTCCCGACACAATTCATGAGCATTCCTACCTTTGTGTACACGTATAATAATAGAGAGTGGCCTGGATTATGACGAGGTTCCATTTGTGAGGTCATTAGTATGTGGGAAGATTATTGCTCGCAGTGTCAAAGGAGAGTGTCTCACGGTCACATGACGGCTACTCTAATTTAGGATTAACTGCAAGGATTAGCTGCAAGCTTAGTCAGGCTCGTCAGACTTTTCGTCGCAATCACTCCCGTCGTCCTGCTTCCACATCACGTATTTTCTAGTACCTTGACCTTCACATTGAAGACTCTTAAGTATCTTGTTTCGTGCTTTTCCGCTATAGAATTCAGTCGTACACTTTTCACACACTATGGGTCTCCGGCGCACATGCCTACTTCACCCCATGCATCAACTCTTAAGCTAATTTGCCATGTCTTCTAGATGCTATCGATCAGGCTAGGTTACACTTCTGTCCCGAATTCGGCAGCAACACGTGCTATTCGTATGATTTCGCCCTTTGGGAGCATCAATCGGGAAGCCAAGTCGTCCGTGAGCTGCAACTTGTTCAGACGCTGCGAGCTGGCTCTATTTTTTGGTGAGTGTGGGCCCAAATCAATGTTGAAATAAGCCACAACGTTGTCAAAATATCCTTTATACGTCCCGATTTCCTGTGCTCCATACACTTGGGCCCCCAGATCGACATTCTCCGGTCTGGTGATCTAGCTACTTGGGAACTGCAAGCCCAACGCTTGATTTTTGAAGTCGATAGAGAACATTACAGCTTATAGCGATGAATTTTTCACCATACTTTGTTGAAGATAATCCCGCCGGCTCAAAATCGAAGACCGACCTGGTTACAATGGCTTTGCAACTGGGAACTGCCCGCTTACTCCAGGTTCGCTGTGTAGGAAACGCCACTTCTCGGAGCGCAACTGTAGGATCCATTTGTACGAATGGTCCGTAGTCTGGGTCCTTGCGGATAGGAAGATCTTGTTCGTCATATTCCACGAAGCTCAGTTGCCGGTCGCTACCTTTGGTAACATACTCGAAGCTGAACCATTCGTAATCCGTCCCCATGAAGGGTACTGTCTCTTCGCAAACGAACACTCCTCCAAGAGGAATGAATCTTAAAAGCGGATGGCTGCGCAATGAGGTCGATCACAATGCAATGTGTCTCGAGGTGGACCATTGCCAGTGCGTGGAAGTCACGGTCGCTCGTAACGTCGTCTTTGAACTTATTGACGGCGAGCTGGACATGATGCGCATAGACTGCGAGATCGGGATCGATTTGGAGGGCAGCAGAAAGAGCTTTGGTCACTTGGGTTACATGCCCAAGACAATGGCCGAATGCAGCAAGATCATCCCACATGTGGCTCGCCACGGCTGACACCTGATCCTTCGACTCCATTTCACAGAAGTACCCTCATACATGAAACAAACTCTACTGAGGCTTCGCCGCCTGCTCAAGTGCTACTCAATTCGCTACACCAGAAAGGTGTTGCTCCAGCTTGTGGTTTGTTAGCGGAATCCCCATCTTGGTCTTCTTGTAAGCCGTCACACTCACTGATACACACTGACATTGTTAGTACGAAGACTCTCTGTTGGCTCTTTAATACGATAGAGCATCTTTTCTTTGAACGATTGTATTCGCACGTTGTGCAAAACGAGCACAATGTCGTTTTGCAATACACAATGTGTCAGTAGGATAGGGGCCACGTTTGGCATTGCACATACTGAGTCATTCTAAGATACAAGCTGATTTGAACTCTTATTCGCTAGAAAATAACGAAATCGGGGAACGCCCTCAATTTTTTATATATTCTCAAATCGCTAGGGTTTCGCAGTTGCCATATCCTGGAAAGTGGCATTCAAATGAGCCACTCTATCCTGGGAAAACATAGATCCTAATCCGCATGCTTTGTTCCGTTGGACAGCTTGCTATGGGTTGTTGGTAGAGGCCCGAAGAGTTCCGGCGATAGATAGAACGTGGTTGTTCTTTTCTTCCTCGAGCCCTGCTTGAGGCTCACCCACGCGTGTAATCCCCGGCCCTGATCAAGAGGACGACGTTGTACGGCACTAATCATCTTCCCATACCGCTCCCTATAAGCAGCCGAAACAGACGCCACATTCATGTACTCCTTCATGCGTCGCTGGATCTCGGCATCGTTCTCGGCGTATGCTACAACTGGAAAATGCACCGTGCCTACAGGTCTATCAGGCGCCTCACTCGTGAAGGCAAAGCAGGAAAGTACCGGCTTCGCTTCATAAGGACCCAATGAGCCACCGGACATTGATGCACAGAATTGCTGGATTGAGTATGCGCAAGCGTTCGGGCAAATTTGAGCATGCTTCTGTGCGATTGCGGAAGCAGAGGCGCCAGGATGAGCAAGGTAAACTTTGACGCGGGAGTGTTCCGGGTGCGGAGACAGATCGAGTGCGAAGTACAGCACAGAATCGCTTGGCGTTATTGTGCTTGCTAGAAGCTCCCACGCGCTGGACAAGCCGAGCCGTTCGAATGCCTCGCGAGCCACCGAGAACGCTGTACCTGACCCGCTTCCACTCGGATTCAAATATATCTTCCACTCCGGTCCGGCCTTGCTCGCTGCACAGCTGTGCCATGCCGCGAATATGCCTTCAGCCGGAGAGGGCATGAAGAGGTCTTGAAGGATTTTCAGGCGGTCGAGTGAAACAGTCGAACTGTAGCCCTTCGCGATGGCATCGTTCAGGCGTAAGGCGCTTTCCTGCATTTGGACTATGTTGCAGCTGCCCTCTGACTGGGCTTCGATCAGGAATCGTAGCTCGGCATCTCCTGTGTCCTGGTCCATGGCGACTGAGTATTCGAAGAATGAATGATCATTGCTGACGTCAGACAGCCACTTCGACATGTCGAGTTCTTGGGGTACAGGTCTTTGGCCGTATTTACCACCTGCTAATGCCAAGGCGTTGAGTAACTGGCCTTTAGCTCCTATATCCATCTTGATTACCTGAGCAAGGCGCGACAACTGTCTGCTAGCCTCCTCCATATAGCTACCAGTTATGGTATGGTCCACCGGAACGGGCTGCAGTCCACTAGAGAAGTGCCGGAGTCTCATATCTTTTCCCCTGGTTATAACCACATTTGGTATCTTATGCCGCCGATCATGCAGGTCTTTGATGGCCGCAACGGTATAGTCGATATGCTCCTCAGACATGACATGGCGCGGGACGGCAAACCTAACCAAGTTCGGTATCTTCTTGCGCTCCTCTGGCGACTTCTTGTCCCACTCCCACCCGAATGGACCGGCCTCTGCAGCGCGAATGCCGAAGTCCTTGATCAACTCTAGAGTGAAGCCGACCGAGGCGAAGTCATCCGGCTTCCGGTCGCAGCCAACAAAGAACTCGTCCATTTCCAGGTAGACTGCATGGCCTCCTGGTGGCGAGAGCACGGCTATACCGTTGGCTAGGAGTTTCTGCGCAAACGACTGGACTTGGCCGATGCGATTCTGGAGGTAGGTTTTTTTGGTGACTTCGTATAGACCAGTCACGGCTGTCATGAGATCACGGCCGCTCACTAAGGGTTTGTCATCAGCCACCATATTCCCAATCCGGTAATAATATTCAGCACTGCAGGAATCAGACTTACTACCACCATAGGAATCATTCCCGTAGCACAGAATCTGGCGTTCTTTCAAACGAAGGCCTATGCCTTCATACGTTTGGGCAAACATTCCCTTGTCCTTGAAGCACAGCACACCACCCATGTTCGAGAGCCCATCCTTTTTCAACGAGATAGTGAACCCTTCAATATATGAGAACATCTCTTGAACGATCTCGGCGATTGACTTGTCGGCATATCCTTCCTCGTACTCGTGGATGAAGAAAGCATTCTCCGCGAATCGACAGGCGTCGAAGAAGAACGGAATGTCTTTGCGCTTTGCCAGGGCTGCCGTGGTCCGGATGTTGGCCATGGAGACGGGTTGGGCCGCAGCCCAGTTGTTGGTGATGGTCGTTAAAATCATCACAACCTGGCCCGGGTGAGCATCCATGTAGGCTTCTGCTGCTGCCACATCCAGATTCCCCTTGAAGAAGTTCTTCTTTCCGATCAGGTGTAGGGGAAAGGCATCGCTTAAGCCTGGTTGAGTGAACGTCTGGAGCTCGAATCCTGCCACAGCGGCATTGGCACCAGTTGTATCGAAGAAACCGTTGCTGATAATAGCAGGCTTGACCTTCGCTCCTTCTACTGCTCCTTCAGTAATCATGCTACTCATTGTAGAAAATAGAAGGGTTTCGGCGCACCGCCCTTGCGGTACGATGAAGAAATTAGGTCGCTCTAGCTGATGAGGGCCGCCGTTCACGAAGCCGTCATGAGAGGAGACGAGGAGCTTGGTGCGGTAGTATTCGCTGTCTATCATGCCAGTAATGATTCCCTGGAAGGCATATTGTGGGCTGTTACCGCGCTCGAAGATGTCTCTGAAAGTGTCCAGGAGGCAGTAGTATCCCCAATTTCGGCCGTAGCTTTCATCCCCTCGCATTACTGTGTGACCACGGGTCAGTGCCATGCTTCAGAAGTCCGAAGGAAGCGTAAGATACAGGTGCCATCACCATTCCTTTCATTGAGAAAGGATGAGAAGGCAACAGAGCTCGATATAAGTAAACCCTGGGACACTTACAGGCAGCCCACTGCACATCAGTCATTGCCGAAGTGCCAGAGTCAGAGAGGTAGTCGCAGGTCAAGAGCCCAGCAGGGAATGCAAAGATATTGTACTCGACATCTTTCAGGATCCTTTCTCGCTCCTCGGACGTCACCGCCAACAAAGACCTCACAACCACAGCGCTGTGAGATGGTGGTGACAGCGTACCTGTTGACGAGAACGTACTCATATTGGAATTCAACTGTGCCGCGGTATGATTCATGGAGCTTTTCCAAGGATGATCAATCAATGTCCTTGACTGGCGGAAGAAAATGACTGCCAAATCTCAAGCTTTATACAAAAGGCGAGAGTCCAGCTCAATAGTGCAAGTGATCTGCAGGGTCGAGGGGGACATGGATCATGTGACTCGCAAGGGCACTCAAGCTTGCAGTAAACAGTAACCGTCGTCCCAGTTGCATATGCGGTTTCGCGATCTCGGCCGGACGTTTGCTGACCACATTGAAGGATCCGGAAAGGTCAACATCTGAAGTCCGAACTTTCGCAGGGTCTCGTTGACTTGCAGCTTCGGTCGTTGCTGCAGCTCTTCTGTGTAGCGTTTGACCGAAAACGGTCTGGATGTATGCTGGTGTATTGGCTTAGTAGAATCCATCCCCATTCTTTGGTACTTCCTCGTCGGTCCCCGAGTCACCTATTATGTTTTGTACCGCCGTGCTGGGATTGTTCCAAGAGCTTGGCCACATGGGCAGGGTAACGCTCTCGGACGTAACAACGCCAAGCGGAAGGCGCAAGGTTGCGGCACGAAAGCGGCGAAGGCGTAATTGCCGCGTCTCAAGAAAACACGGAGGTCATCTTTGTTCCTTGTCCGGCCCAATTCCTTAACGCAGGTCCATCATTTTCATCAAGCTTCAACTTTCCAAAGTCTGTGGTAGTTTTTCGTTCCTCCATCTGCTGAAGGCGTGGTTTCCTGACCATCATGACTTCTGCGACGCTCTACTCAGGTCTTTTCATCGCACTTTTGTCTCTATATGCCATTCGACTTTATGCGAAAAAATCATCGCTGCCGCTACCACCAGGCCCACCTGCGCTGCCAATCATTGGCAATGTTCATCAGGCACCCAAATCCCACCCATGGCTGCAATATCACGCCTGGGGCAAAACCTACGGACCAGTCGTCTATCTCAATATGCTAGGGCAGCCTGTGATTGTTCTGGGCACTTCTACCGCAGCGCATGATCTTCTCGCAAAGCGAGGAGCAACGTTTTCAGACCGCCCACGATTTGTTGTATGTTTTATCAGCCTCCGACAAAGTATTGATCTTTTTCGCTAAACGCGTTCTTCAGGTGGCAGCTGAGTTAGCTTTGAAAGGCTTTCACATGCTTCTAAGGCCCTACGACGAGCGATTCAGACTACACCAGAAGTTAGAGAGTCCAGTTTTGAGCGTGAGGGCAGCCAATGCATACCTTCCATTCCAGGAACTCGAAACGAAGCAACTTCTGTACGACCTTCTCAAAAATGCGGGAGGTAATGGAACCAACTGCCATGGCTACTTTGAGCGTACCACATCTAGCATCATTTACGCGCTTTTCTACGGTTTCCGCCTCAAAACCTCGTCCGATCCGGTGCTTCTCGCTGCCCACTCCGTCAATCACGAATTTGATCAGCTGGCGCAGGTTGGGAAATTTCTTGTCGACTCTTTTCCAGTGCTCGACAATCTCCCAGGGTTTCTCGCACCCTGGAAGGCTGAAGCGGAACAACATTGGGGCCGACAGCGTGCCTTGCACGTCGGAAATCTTCAAACCGGTTACAAAGCACGTGGTTGGAATTTCTCTAAGCACATGCGCAAGTCGCTGGATCAAGAAGCAATTGAAATGTCAATTGATGAGTTGGCTCTTGATGTGGGCATCATGGCAGACGCCGCTCTAGACGCCAGCACCGAAACGTTGATGTGGTTTGTTGTGGCATGCATTACCTCCGACCGGGGTTTCGTGATCACGGCCCAAAATTGTCTCGACTCTGTGGTCGGATGCGAAAGACTACCCAACTTCCAAGACCGAACAAAACTGCCCTACATCGACGCCATCGTAGAGGAACTTCTTCGATGGCGGCCTGCCGGTGCTGCTGGAGTCCCTCATTACACGAAGGTAGAGAGTGTCTACAACGGATGTAGGATTCCGGCCAACTCTGTTGTGATACCCAACCACTGGTCCATCTCGCGAGAGGAAGCAGTCTATGGTTCAAATGTGGAAGAATTCGAACCAGAACGATGGCTTTCGACGGAAAGCTCGGGTGGGGTTCACAGCACCGCCAGCGGGCTCAAAGATCTTCCGCAGGTAGGATTTGGCTACGGAAGAAGGATCTGTCCAGGGAGGCATGTTGCGCGCAACGTCTTGTGGATATCAATTGCTCGACTTCTTTGGGCGTTTGATGTCGAGGCTGGCGTATCTGACGCGGGAGAGCGGCTTGCCGTTGACCCCATGGCAGCGACCGATGGTCTCGTTACGAAACCGCTTCCCTTTAAGGCTGCATTCAGACCGAGGGGTAAGTGGGTAGAAGACATTGTCATGAATGAAGGGGACACGCACGGTATCGATTTCGCTAAGATCCTTGAACGGGTTGGAGCAGAAATTGCGCCAAAATAGACAGCTGACGTGGGGAAATTTGTTGTACTGCGCTCGATTCGAATGAAAAATTTCCTTCCCTTGCTCAGTAATGTATGACTAGGATCCATGGCGCTTTTCTTGTTTGATTCATCAGCCAAGGAATTCTTCGCATTAACTTTTCGGAGCCATGCTTTAAAACGTGTTCTAGTCTTTGACCGAAGACAATAAATTCATTACAATCAAAACTCTATCACACTCAGAGTCCTCTGTAAGTCAGATACGAACAAGGAAAAAAATGAACCACCTCATACTTCCGATACCCGTAAAACTTCAAGCTATTAGCAGAACGCGGAATGCACTAAACAAGATCTGTTTGCTGCCACTGTTTACCATCGGCCTTGGCCTCATATGACGGCAACCGGGGCCCATTATTGTCCCGGAGCTCGAAATATTGGTCCGTAGTGACCCGAATGGCTCTTGGATCCTTTGACCGGTCGCTCAAGGGTGTAGTGTCGTCGGTGCGTGATCTTTTGGACCGCGTGACGCTAGCCAGGGAACCGAATCCAAATCGTGTGAACAAAGAGGTCTTTCTGAGATGGTTTCTCCAGAACAGGTGGAGGGCAGTTGCGCAGCTGACAATGATAATGATGCAGCATTCGAGAACTCTGCAGCAGCATTAAGAAAACGATTCAAGTGCGGGGGACTTAGTATCGGTGACGTACGTAGTAAGCATTGCATTCGTGATGTTTGACGAAGTGCTTCTAATCTGACTCGATTGGAAGTATAGAGAAACCACGCCAGCTGCGATAGCACTGAGTTAGGATATATTAGCAGTTGCTCTTGGGCTTTAGGGCGGGGTAGTCGACTTACAAAGTTCCCGTAAGAAATACCAGGGCTATTCCGATCTTCTTATGAAGCGCCATCTTCAGCTTCAGGATGATTGGCAGAGGCAATATGAAGATGACAACGTCCACAGCAAGCGACAAAGAGTTTCGCGAAACTGTCGTGTAAAAGGTCGCCGACACACACTGGAAGAGAAAAGGTACACCAGGCTCGTATACCTCTGGACTGCATTGGATTCCAGTATACATGGCAGAAGCGAGGAATCCGACGGCCGTGAAGCTCACCAAGAAATAGCATGTATAGCGCAACCACTTCTTGATACCGAAGGTTCGTAGAAAGAGAATTAGAAGAGGGAGCTTTGCGAAATACATCGCGGAGGTTGCAGTGAAAATGCACGCCGCTGCAAGCTTTGAGTCGTGGAGCAAATATTAGTATAGGTTCTCTAAGGCGATGATCAGTCGAGACAAACCCTAGTGATGTAAACTATTCCAACATCTCTGGGGTCTGAGTTGAAGGCCCAATTCATCATTGACGATGTAGCAGAGTAGCTAGCCACGAAGAGCAGGGCCACAATGCAAAAATCTGGCCAATGTGTTAAAGCAGCTTTGCGATGCTCTCTCTCAGTGCAAGACTTACAATCATCAGCTAGCAGCTTCTTGGAGTGGCTGTAATTGGCTCCAAGCCGGATGCTAATGAACCCCAACGTGACAGTGCACATGGTAATTTGGGAAGCAATGTAATTGTATGGGGGTATGATGGTGGGTATAGTGATAGCTTCCATCGTGATGTGTCGCAAATGTTTAGCGCTTTGGTACCTGGCTATGT
>MU005583.1:850064-878342 GCA_010405425.1 Lentithecium fluviatile CBS 122367
AGATTTAGGGTAGTGCAACAAGAAGAAATTCATGTTGGGCTGTAGAGTCAGGACTTTCTAAAACTGTGTTATCTCGTTATACCCGGCAGCCTGGTCCTATTCCCGTCTACGTTTTGGTATAAGAAAGCCAAGGCCCTTGGTGCAGGCTGCGGAGATTGGAAAAGGCAGGTCATGGCAGAACCCTGAAGTCAGTTTACAGTAGGAGGATTCTTCGGAAGCCGATGCGCATATCATGGTTGTTGTCCTACCGATGATTGTCGATATAATCCATTGTGGGACGCATTCAACGTCCCATGTCGCCATTCTACAGGCATAAGCTGCCCTACAAGTTCATAGCTAATCAATTTCAGGGCTCCGACAAGCTACATGCAGGATGTAGCGGTCATTGATGTGTTCTGGAATCGCCCACAAGTTGTACCCTTTGGAAGTGCCCGAATGCTTTCATTTCTCATACTTGAGAGGGTGTTAATTCACAACGAAGTATAACTCAATATGCTGTTGAGCCCTTCGTTGAGCCTATCATCGAGGATCCATCATCCATCAGTGTGCCAGACGTCATGTCCACATTCAGGATGGTTGTTGGTGAGAGATTTGTTCGTTACTGGATTGTGCATTTCGGTGGAAGCAATTCATGCGCACGGCCGTTCTCGCGGGATTTCAGTGGTGCATCTTCAGTGGATCATCTGGATTCGGCAGCTTGATATCACTTTTATTTTCTGCGGCCAATCTCAAGCAGTCTAACGTACGTTCTTCTGAAAGAGAGTCCTTGGCAGCTTACGCCCAGCAAAGGCGGCAAGAAAAACAAGTTTGCAAGAGGATGCCTCGTATGGAGCCGGCCCGCCTTTGGACCAGGGTTCAATAAGCCTGTTGGAAAAGCATGCGCACCCGGTAATTGAGGGACATTCGGCAGTTAAGATGTTGTATTGAGCGCCAGCTCAAGGTAACATCTGACGGCAGCAAGGCTGCACAAAGCTTTCAGACTTCGATTAACATCTGAGATCGGTATTCGTCGGTGGATTGCTATTGCCTTACCTTAGGGCTGAGGACAAATCTAAAGACCGAAGGAGCCAGGATGCCTTGCAGCTGTATACCATGTCAAAGCTTCCTAAACCAAGGCGACCCAGAGTCTCTACAGAGTAGATTGTCCCAGCGGAGTGGGTGAACGCGGGGCCCGGGGCAGGTGTGCATATTCGACCCAGAGTGTCGGGACAGCGCATATACTTTCACGTCATTCAATATCGACCTACGTTTCGCAAGTATAAATCAGAGTATAAATCAGGTGCATAAGCGCGCCTTTGCCTTCTTTTAGCCCCGCGGACGGCCGGCACTTCCATTCGGAACAGCATGTCCTCGCCTCGTTGCATCTATCTTGGGGCCTTTTGCTGTTTTCGGGAACTTGAAAACAGAAAGTCACATGTAGAGATTCACAGGCCTTCCTTTTTCTGCATTGAGAAATAAGTAAAATGGTTAAGAAAGGGTCAAGTATATTGCTCTCCTACAAAGTTACGACTAAGGCAACCTGTGAGGCTAGCGGAAATAAGGCAGGAGGCGGATGCGGTTGCGGTGATTGACACGGCAAATCAAACGCAAGAAACGCTGGAGATGGCTGCGGGAACTAACACGCGAGGCCTTACGCAACACTCAATCAAGTAATAGCTTGGCGGGGTTCGCTAGCGAAAGTGGGTCGGCAAGACTGCGTGGACTGCCTGCGATGAATGAGTGGATCGAGCCCGTGGATGTTGGCATGGGCAACACGTATTGAGGCCGGAGAAGTGCTCCAGTATCGCACAAAATATGCAAACGATGTCCCATAACTGACGACGTTCTGAATTCGTTGCGGAGATACCCTTGCAGGACAGTCGGGTAGACGCACGTAATCAAAATGTTGTTGGGAAGCCTAAAAGGCCGGACCATGGCGCATGAAGGACCTACCCACAAGAAAGTAAAAGCGTGCACGGCTAGTTGCTTAAAGTAAGCCACAGCCGCAGTGGGCGCACATTGACGCATGCCTCGGGTCCATTCTCAGCGGTGATGCAGTAAGATTCAACGGCGCGCCTCGGCCCGTTATTGGCCTTCTCAGAATCCAGCAATGCAGTACAGTCGAATTCCGGTGTATACACCACCCAAAATAGGTTTGGGTACGGCGTTGCAATGGAAAGTATTACTACAGTCTTAACCGACCACTACGGCTTGTACCTATGTTAGGTCCCAGCTAGACCGGTCATCATAGTTCTTGCTGGGTTGGACGGGATTCTGAGCTGAGTATCGGTGAGTGCGGAAAAGGTGATGAAATTTCACTTTAAATGGCTGGTCCGAGGAGCGGAGTGGAGCTTGAAGGCGAAGTCTCAGGATGAGACTGAGAGAAAGTTAGTGGAAACACGCAAGGCCTTGGGTAGTTGATATAAATACAGTGTAGAAGGATTTTCTCACACTCCTTACAGGAAACTAGCATAAAAGAAGCTGGCAACTTGCTGCCAAAGTCATCCAGTATCTGTGAATGCCCATAGATCTTCTAACCAAGAATTCCCACCGTTTTCAACCAGTCCAAAAAAACATAGCAAAGAGTGTGTGAGATGATATGGATACATAATGACGCTATGCATTGAAGAGAAGAATAACATCTTCTTCCTCAAACTTGTCCAGCAAGGTATGCTCGGGTGACGGGACCTCTCTGCAATATGTCACCCTAAGGTCCGCTAGTCATGTCACCGCAACAGCCCAACCCGGCTGACCATGGCAATTGAAACCCCCACAAGCATCTTCGACCACAAAGTGATGTGAGCTCAAGAGTTCCATCTGCGTGATGTTCTTGAATTTCAGCGGCTGCTCCACCTCACGAGCAGCTCTGAAACCTGGCTTCCAGTTGTCCAAAGTTCGCTTCAGAGTGTTGCTGAACACCATTCCGAAACTGAGCTCAAACGCGAGACTACCCATATACCATGCACAGAAGAGTCCACGGGGTGGATTCGTTGTCACGGACTCGAAGGTGATGACTAGATCCGAAAGTGTGCCCCCTGTTCTCCATAATCGATTCTAGTCGTGGTGGCACCGCTAGTTGGGGTCGCTTGGGCTCTTGAGAAAAGGAGATTGGGAATTGGGATACTGCCGACTAAACAATAGGAGAAGGATTCTTCTTAGCCATCGTGATTTCTGATTTAAGGAGTCCGCTCTTTGGATCGTGTGGAAGCATTGGGACTGCTCGATAACATATCCGGAATAGTTTTTCCGAGATTCCGGATTGAACGAATGCAAGAGGGTCGCGGAGCATTTCTAGAGGCACCGTACATTCGGGCGCCTTAATACTCATGACGGTATCATCTACCATGATGTACCCTTGCGTCTTGAAGCTGGCGCCGCCCCACACTGTTGCCGCGGACCACAAGAGCCGTTAGTGGGCCACACCTTCCTGGGTAAAGTTTAAAAGAGAACTTAATGAACTCCACATGATGGATTCAGCGAAGATAGATTGAACGCACAGCGTGGTATATGGTTTGGTGTGCCATCCGAAAATGTGCCGTAAGTCGCGAGCTCTTTACCACCAAAGCGATAGCTACAACCATCATAGCGGCCACCCATTTTCCTTCTGGGTCATCGTCCTAGTAATATCCAGTATAATCGTATAGGCCGTGTACGGCTAGTGCAATTGCAGGAGATATTGACGACAATTGGCGGTGCTTGTTATCGAATGTCTTGACGAGGCCGCTCACTGCTGGATTCTTGCCCGCCGTAATCGCAGAGGTGTTCAGTAGAAATCGTACCGGGTAGTTCCAACGACTAGGCTTCCTCCTGGTACAACTGAATTTCTCTGCAAGTCGCGCCCCTGCATCCGAAAGGCTGCGGCAGCGAATTTCTGGTGCGGTTCTGACAGTTGACCCCCCTCGTAACCCACTTTTCGAGATAACCCAACTGCTGAGCTCTAAGTCTCCACCAATTATGGTAATTCCGTCTTCTGAACTCTCGTTATCAGGTACCCGTTACTCTAGGTAAGTGGTTTTCTCAACGGCAAATTTGAGGATGCCAACAATCTCAGGAGGTGGCTGGCATACCCAAAGCCTGACGACAAACGTATGCAGTGTGTCCTTGTACCCCTCAAGGATTCTTTTGCATATACTATCACCCATCATGACGTCGACCGCACAATCCACTCCATTCGCCCTCGACGCCAGGGTAATGTAGGCCGACGTGATGTCCACTGTATTATGTACGCGGATCCGATTTCTCGGTAGTCTAAAACTTTTCGAGTATCGCCATTCGACTGGCATTCTTGCCCTTCCGCCATTGTAGCACCCCCAAGAATCTCAGAAATCGCATTCATGAGGGCATTTTGCCGCCTTTGCAGGTTGGTATGGCCAGTCAGAGGCCCAACGTCCATCGCGAGAGCGGCGAAAAGGTCCTGACAGTCATTGTGCTGGGCACTGTCGGAATCACAATCAACAGTAGCTTGAACAAGACTTCCTAGCAGTGTTCTCGAACCAAGCTGGGACAAAGCAGATCCCCACGCCGAACGGCGACTCCAAGGTGTGGAAGAGACGACCGTCATCGGTTCTGGAGAATGCGGACCCGACATGCTTGGCGATGAGGAGAGATGAGGCGACTTCGTTAACGCCGAGCCCTAACGTGGCTTGGTGTTTCGCAGACTTGTTCAGTTCCACTTGAGTGGTCACCTCGATAGTCAGATGCGATTCCAGACGAATGATTTCGCAGCTCAAAAGCGTGGGTAGGAGGCCGTATTGGGGACCCAGCCAGCTGCCTTCCTTCATATATAGTATTAAGAGTGTTATGTCAGCTCCCGACATTCTATAATTCAACCTTAACAGCACCTTGCCAAAGTTGACTTTCGCGTAACCCTCAATATTCTACGATCGCGGCACATAGACCCAATAGCAATGCAGGCCCTTGGGCCATGGACAAGCTCTTTTATGTTATCAACATGGGATTGCCCACGGCAGAATCGAACTGTGGCAAATGCTCTGCCTGTCAATTGGCCAGGCATGGTTTCATTGCATGGCGCATTACCTCCTTCTTCTTACCTGACCAATAACTCATTCTGACTATTATGTAGCGTTGATAACGCGCTGTCCTGGCCCAATCGCATTCGAGTCTGACCCCCCCGCTGCCGCACGGATCAGTCCTTGTGGGTGACCAATCTAGCTGACCGGTCGGTAACTTTGAGCGTTGCCGAGTCAAGGCAGAATGAAGGTAAAACCTGTCTTCTCTACCTCGCACATCAAAGTTGAAGCAATTGCAAGATACACAGATATCAATGACGAAGCTTTCAACAGACTCATTCAAGTTACGGCTTTAATATTTCAGAGTAAATATACTTCGCATCACTTTCCCATTCCCCCAAATTGTCTCAATCAACTAAACAACATGCTAGAAGGAACCATTTCTATAATAAAGATTGCAAGCACGCCCATTGCGAGGTGGGATGCGGCACTCCTCTTCTCACTCATTGGCTTCTTCAGTACATCGACGTCTTCCATATCCACCCTTGTCAATCTAGCCGCCGCACATATATCAGCCACAGCAAGCACATAGCATGTAGGTACAATGGTAGCCAGATGAATTTCCAAAATATCCTTAAAGCTCGGTCTGAATGGAATCTCATGGCGTAACCCGATGCTCACCAATTCAACCACCACTGCGGAGACACCGGATCGAATAGAAGAGCATATCGCGAATGCGAAGGTCTTGCAGCGAGGTGGAAGAACAGAGATGATGATTGTCGACAGAGCGCCAACGCCGAACTCGGAGAACATCAGTGAAGTGCCTAAGGCGCCTTTCAACACACTGAGTTCAGCCCCTCCACTATCAAGTTCTCTCGATAGAACAGCTACCAAAGCGAATCGCATGCTTAACGCGAGTGAAATAGCAGTACTCCATAGTGAAACTAGCCTCCATTGCCGATGGTGGGAGAAGCGGTAGATGAAACAGCTCATGATGCTGCCAGAGAGAACGGAGACGGAGCCAGCGGTTGTGAGAATGAGACGAATGGAGACTAGGAGGTCTGACTGGAACCTGTAGGTCTGCTCGAGATAGATTAGGAGATGGTTGTACAGTGTTGTCGAGGTGATGGTGAGGGTCGTGCTGAGGATGAGGAGCCAGAGGGTTCGGAGGAGGGCCATGTGTCTTATCGTCGCTTTGATATTTGTCCATGCTCTTAGCTCAATCATTGCATAGACGTCGTCTTGGTTAAGCTTGTGATTAGGCTATTTAGCCTCTCTGGTTCCCGAATTACGAAGCCAATGAGATTGAGAGTGCAGTACCAAGATGCCCGTAATAACTGTGGCATATTTCCATCCTCTAGACGTAGCCACCACAGGAAGCTCAGTAATAACATCATCAACTACATACCCGAGGAACGGGCAGATGCAGAGCCCGCTGACGCCAACAAATACAGAAGGCCACGGCAGCATATCCGAGATCATTGAAACCGACAAAACTACGACAGCCGCCTGTCCTATCCCAATGACGATCCGAACAAAGACGACCATGACGGAGTTTGGAACGAAACCTAGCAGTGCCACGCACAACCCCGCGACGACGCGAACTACCGCTACAGCACTGCGACTCGATCGAGTATGATCGGCGACCCACGTAATGTATACGGCGGAGAAGGCGCATACCACTCTCACCCAATACGCGTCTAGGTGTGACCAGTGATCTTACCCTATGCAACTCACCGGGGTACCCTCTGCTTTGGAGCGCTCTACCTTGATAAGGTATAGATAAAAGTTCCTCATGAACGCATTTAGCGCCAACACTGCAACGCGAAACACGGTGAGCACCCACCACCTGCGGCATGGGATGAAAGTCGGCGGATAGTCATCGTATGGTCGCTGCGGTCGCACCAGCTGTCTGGACTTGCTGGGGAGCAAAGCGGCTTTGAATGCTCGTTCGGCGTTGATTTCGTTGAAAGGCTGCGGTGGTGTCTCGCCTCCTAGATCATACTGGGCTTGGGCAGGTCGCCGGATGACTTCGAATGTCCGTGGTGGGTCTTTTGGAGCGCCGCGTATGAGCGGGGAAGATTTGCTGAAAAGCGTCTGCTCGGGCATTGTGGGGGAGAGATAGTTCGGAGTGGTGTCGCATCGCTGCAGTGTTTATGGCAGAAAAGGGGCAAGGGGTGACATTCTTTGGATAGGCAATAATGACAGGAACATGGTCGAGTATGTTGCAATGGGTGGTAGCGACGGACAGTGGTTGGGGATCAGAAATCCGGTACAGTATTGCCCCAACGGGAAGTGATAGCTTGGTGTTCAAAGGCGGAACCTACCAACAAATTTAGGAACGGCATACAAAGAAGAAATGATAGAAACATTGAATACAGATGTTGGAGCGAAGGAGATTTATGAAGCGAGCTTGCGCGCGCTATGTCGGTAATTGTTCATTATCATGCCTCAGCATATTCGTTATCCGTGATGACTTGCACACCTTGACTCCGTGCAAACTCCCTATCCCAATTTCACACGTCCGCTTCCGCCGTCAATGTCTTCCTTTCTGACCGGCCGGAATCCTATCGTAATCGACATCGCATGCACTCTGATCCCTACGCAGGTCAGCAGCTGATCCCTATATTAAATATTGCGCCATATTACAATTACAAATAGGTCCTCCCACCTGGCGCCTGCTCCCTCGTCTCCCTCAAATGCCTTCCGTGCTCTTGCAGAAGCTTCGGTTCCGTCTTGCCAACCTCGCCCTGCTTGAGCGCATATGAATACCAAGTCTTAAAGCAATCTTTCTGGGTGGCGGTAGGATAGCGAACGCCCTTCGCACGGTGCGCTTGCAACACCATGAGCTCAAGAGTGCGGGTTCGTGGGCTAGGCATTGTGATGGTGGTGAGAGTGAAAGAAGTGGAAGATTATGGGAAGATGGGGTGAAAGCGAGGGATGTTGTACTGGATTTATGTTCGCCGGGACTGTTGATGCTGATTGCTTCGGCTGCCGAAGCTTGGACCCTCGTGAATGTAACAGTCACGTGTTTATTTCTCAAGCACCTCCAATGGGAACCCGGAACTTGTAAGATTCGACTGCGAAGGCAAACAATGAAGGGGAAGAGAAGTGAGAGAACAGAAAAGAAGCAGAAAGCCACGAACCTCCTCTCAAGAAACGTCGGCGCTTTTCTCTTTATCGGCTCTCCATCCCCATCTCCGCACGTTGTGATACATCACCACATCTCGCAGCCATAGCGCCCTCACAACGCCCATCTGCAAGTCTCAGCCCGCGGTGAGCTTCCCGCAGCCATCCCATTGGCTGGCTCCCCGCAGACCGCTAGTTCGGGATCTGTGGAGCTGACCGCTGCATCAGGCCATGGGTTGCGAGAGGAGGAAGGCAAACGGTGCTACGGGTGATTCAGGAGAGGCGTTGATGATGGGTGGTGGTGAGGGGTTGGATGACGCTACGGGATGCATGGGGATGCACCTTCTCGGTTAGATGGAAACGGCGCGGTGTGATTGGTTGGAGGCATGCACCGAAGGCGGTGCTACTCACAAACAGGACGTATCGAAGAGTAAGCCCGAGAATATCCAGCATTTGTCTAGCTGACTTACCACAGGCTAGCGCGATTGGAAACAACAGCACACGTCCGTAGCGCACCTATCCAGGTACGATGTCATCTTCCTGAAGGCTCCGACTCCCATGCCACACGATGAACGAGTCCCGTCACTTTCGATCGGCTCCCATTTCTCTCTACAGGAATTGATCCAGTCTGCGCGTTCCTCTTGTGCCGTATTCCCCATCCTCATTGCTGGCGCTTTCATGTATACCTCGCTTTGCACACATCTCCCAGTTCCACACCTAGATCGGCCGATACATGCCAAGATGGTCTCGTTCCACAGGACTGAAACGGCCTCAACCGGATGACAAAAATGTCGCCAGATGTGATACTCTTTGGGAAGTAGACCAAGCCTATTCACTGTTGGTGTTCGGCGGGTTTCTAGAGTTCGGATTGGTGGAGTAAGGGCATTCCTTCAGTGGCCCCCGTTAAACGGACATATAGCGATTAGGCGTCCGTGATAGCAGAGATAGTAGGCACCGCTGTGTACAGCTAGTATTTCCGCGATTATAAAGCCTTCCAAGTCAAAAGACGCTGGGAAGTACCGTTTTGAGGTGTCCTCGCATTCGTTCATCGCTGACACGGGCACCGGACCTGCTGTTCCATAACGATAATCGTCCGGCAAAAAAAAAAAAGCAACTCTTGACGAGTTCAGATGCGGCCGTACCGGGATGTCGGTAAATTTATCGTGGGGATTTTGGGGCCAGAGACAGCCAGGCGTGGGACTATCTTTGTAACCGCTCAATTCAGTCTGTGCAATGTTTAGGGACGCTGCGAATAGAAAAACCATAGGTAGCCTTGTGGGCTATAGACCTGGTTCGTCTGCTTGATATGGGCGCGTCTTTTGGAGCTCCAATTACATCAAACTATCCTCCATCTTCTAGCTCTTTACTGTTGAAGGAAGCGTCTAATGCGATCCATGCTCTTGCCCCAAACGTGACTCAGTGCCGTACGCCCCACCTCAAGAAGGGCTTTGCGAATACCGAATGTGCCACATGTCGAAGGGAGACCGTGCGTCTCAGCCTTGCTAGCGATTGTCGAGGTTCGCTTGCCGCGAGCTCGGCGAAGAAAAGTTCACACAAGTACGATCGATGATGGATAAACGTCCAGATCCCAGTCTCCTCGTTGGGTGTATCGAGAGGCATGCCAACAATGCTTCGAAGAATTTCAGGCTGCGTCTAAGAGGCAAGGCTGAGGAGAATCACGATAGCAACCCAAGACTCCTTCGCGTCCTGCCCGCAGACTATTGCGTGATTATTGCCGCGGATACAATGAGAGTCGCTCTCTACAATGTGGGGTGTGAGCGAGCATGGTGCATTTATTTCTTTCTTTCTGTTGTTCCGTGAGAGGGTGAAGTTTGGTATTGGTTCTGGGTCGTCCTTTCTTTCGACAGCTTATCGATAAGCGATAACCAATCGCTCATTCACAGGCCGAAGCACGCAAACACCCATACGTCATCGCTCGACTTTCTTCAAACACAGCCACTCCGTTGAACCAAATACTTACCTTCTCAACCGTTCCCTATTGTTCTCCTCCCAAGATGCCCACCATACTAGTCGTCGGCGCCACTCGCGGCCTCGGAGCCAGCCTCGCAAACGCCTACGCCTACGCGCCAAACAACACCGTCTTGGCGACGGCGAGGTCATCGGATCCTCCTGCGAACAGTAGGCCCATCATCCTTCAAGCATCGCTAGTGAGTTTCTAGACTCGGCATGCTAACGCATTTATCATCCAGCTGAAAACCTCACCTACATCCCCTCCATTGACATAGCAACCCCGGATGCCAGCAAGAACCTACTAAACCACCTCCACAAAAACTCCATCTCCCACATAGACACCGTGATCATAACCGCCGGCTACTTCGCCACCGAGTCCCTCAAAGAGCCCTCCTTCGAAGCCCAAGAGAAGATGTACCGCACCTGCACTATTGGGCCCACCATCCTCGTAACCGCGCTCGCAAACGCTTCAGACACCCTTCTCGATTCCAAGTCGAAGGTTGTCTTCGTTTCTTCTGAGAGCGGTAGCATCACGTTAAGACATGAGAGCGAAGGCGGCGGCAACTACGGCCATCATGCAAGCAAGAGCGCGCTCAATATGTGTGCGAAGTTGCTGAGCTTGGATCTGAAGGAGAGGGGTGTGGCGGTTGCGGTGGTGCATCCTGGATTCATGCGCACCGAGATGACGAAGAATGTGGGGTTTGATAAGTTCTGGGACGATGGTGGAGGTGTGTTGTTCAATCTTTACAGTGAATAATACGCAGCATGCTGATCTCGCGTAGCCGTCACGCCGAATGTAGCGGCGAAGTCCCTTATGGAGTGGATATCCATATTTGGTATTTCCAAGACGGGCCAGTATTGGGCGCCCCGTGGAGCTGCGTGAGTAGATGTCGCTGGTTCCGTGGAAGATGAGCTAACGAGTTTACTAGTGATATTGGGACTGCTGAGCCTGTGCTTGGCCCTAAGGACACGCTTCCAACGCCGCTGCAATTACCTTGGTAGACAAAGGCAGGCTGGGAGCTTCAGAATGTGAGCTTGTGGTATCGAATGGCTATCAAAGAATGTTATACACATAACGCGCTGAAGACTAGCTTGCTACCAAGTACGAGCAACGCGCTTCGGGAGCCCACCGCGAACTTGAAAAGTCGTACACCCTATTCAGATACTGATCTAAGTCATACTTCTCGTGGCCTTCGGCTCTTTGCTGTGCATTGCGAAGCTCGACGTAACCTAGCCTGTTCGAGGCAACTGACCCGGTGTCTTCGTGTCTGGCCCATACAGTGGTGATGGCCCACAATCCCGAGAAATCCACAGACTGTGGTTATTGCTCGGATTCGGCATGCCCAACAGGCATCCAACGTAATTTGGCCATACCGTATGAGCCCTGGTCGAAGACGCCCGGTGGGTTGAAGTGACGGGCCCTCCTTTCTTAAACAACCCCAAAGGCCAGCAATCACCAAGCCAACCAACCCACAGCCGCCTATGCAAAACCAATTAATAGCATCACCGTCCACACCACTACCCCTCCTACCCACCCCAATCCTTAATCTTCCCTAGTTCCCCACCAATCTTAGCCTGCCACCCGTCACTTGCATCCGCCCAAATACTGTCCAAAAACTTCTTAATACAAGCCGGCAATTTCGGATCCTTCCACGCCTTCATAACCACCCCCACATACTTACCACATTCCGGCCCGCCATTCTTCGCTAAATGCAGGACGGCGCAAGCCATGGGAAACGATATCATGATGACGCCCCACATCCCGCGCGTCTCGGCAAAGTAATACGGTACGCTCAGCGCAACGCGACGCGCATAGAAGCGGGGGTTCTTGCTCTGTAGGGAAGAGGTGAGGTTGAAGGCAGAGGGGAAGGCGTCGTAAAGGATGAGGGATGTGGTCCAGTATAAGACCGAGAGCAGGGCCTTCATGGGATCGGGAAAGTCGTAGGGTATAATGGCTGGGGAGTCTGGCTCAAAGAGGAGATGGTTGTATGTTGTAGCCCACGACGTCAGTTCCGTGTTGAGCTGTTTGCATTGGTGGGTGCAGACAATGAGTTTTTCGCTTCTGAAAGGTTCGTTGCTGGCGTGCATAGCATCAATGTTTTCGAGGAATCCGCCCATTTCGGCAAGGATGTCAAAGAGTAGGTCCTTGGGTGATTTGGAGTTTTTCCCCCAAGGCATGGTTTTCCATACTGGTTCGTTCATCAGCGTTGCCCTTCTCGAGTGTATCGCGGCGAATATCTGTTTTGTCAGCGAAGGATGCACGAAGCTTCCATGTTTTGCACGAGAACTCACCGGAACAAGCCTCCCATCGACAAAGATCTGGTGTGCATACCCATCAGCAAGGAACGCCGGGCCTCTAGCCCTCATCAACGCCAGCTCCCCATGCGCATGTCGCTTCCAGTTCCGGGACTGGCACGTGGGCGTATCGTCGGCGCCAAACAGCATCTCGAACATGGCGTAGATGCGGGGCGAGGCGAGTATCGCCTCGTTGTTGACTCGAGACTTATCGCTTATCGCTTGCTGCATCTCCTTCAGGCCCTTGCCGTAGAGCAGTCGCCCCTGCCGCATCATCTCCTCGTCTGCGTTGATCGTTCCCTGCATAGCCATGCCTAGCGATAGAAGCGCCAGTCTGAGCGCTTCGTCGCGGGTATATAGCGTAGACAGGATGCTGGTGAAGAAGAAGGTGTTCGAGGGGTCTGCCCGTGATATTGCGGTGGCATGCTGCTCCGGGGCGTACAGGGCGAAGAACCGTTCAAGGATCCTTACACTGTATGCGGAGCGTGATAGATTAGAAGGGAGGATGATGTCGATGTCCGATGGGTCGATGATGCGGAAGTCGAGAGGCAGGGACAGTTGCGGCATCGAAGCTCGGGAAACGACCGTATCGCTTTCAGAATCGCCTCCTACTGTTGGGCGGAGCAAAGCAACTTGCTCTGCGCCAGTGGAATGGTTGATGAAGATGCGGTCATCGTCATACCCGCCGCATGTCAGACCTCTCGAGGTACATTGTCTACATGCAGGACGCTTCAGATCGCACTGCCATTCGTCAGTCTCGTACGGATCCCCCCATCCTGAACTTTTGGAACGACTCACTCCCTTCTTCCGCCTTCTGCACGTTACACATCCTTTCGATCTGCCTATTGCGCGTCAGGTCAGCCAAGAGACGGCACGCAGCGTCCGAATAGAAGCGATTCGGGTGGTTGGTATTGCGAGCTGCATAGCAGAAGGCTCCGGGATGGACAAGGCGAAAGGCGATGGCAGCTCCAATCCGCATACAGATCCCACCCGTCCTGCGGGATGGCACGCGGTTGGGCAGCGCCTACTTACCATAGGTAGGTAACGAAGCGGAGTTATCTTACCTGGAACGCCAACCATATCAACGCTCTTATCATTGCCTCAATAATCATTCACGTGTAACCTCCGCATCGGCTTTGCATCGCGCAATCTCACTAACGTAGTATACACATAATTACGGGACGCCGTGGCGAGAAGCGGGGCACTTCAGAAGGGGTGCGGCAGTGAACGGGGCGTATTAGCGAGTGTCAACCCATCCCGTTTTGGGTATAGCGTACCGCTCACAGTGTACAAACCCTTTTTCCCCCACATTCTTCCCACGCGACAGATCCTGCGGTGTCTTGATTGCCGATAGTGATAGCATATGAATAGGGCAAACTTGCCCAGTGGGGACACTGGTACCGCACATACCCTTTTTACACACCTATCACATGTTCGTTAACATTATACCCTATTATCTATGCAAAGCTACAAAAATACCTAACGCTACCTCCCAATCCTAATCCAATCAACCACTCTACACTTACTCCTCACCTACAACTCCACTCACCCACTCAAACAACAACATCCGGAGCCACATCCCCACTACTCTCCCTCGTAATCACCCGCTCGCCACCCTCCTCACGAAACGGATCCCGAAACACGACCTTCACATCCTCCCCAACACCCTCAATAAATCTCTTCAATTCATCTACGGCCGCAAAATTATCCACCTTGTCCGTCTCAACTCCCTGCATCTCCCCACCCTTCTGGCTCGACCGAGGAGACGACGTAGGCGTAGTCAGCGCAGATATAGGTTTCGATTTCGAGATCAAGCTGTGAAGAGAGACGGGCAGGGAGAGGGGAATTAAGGGCCCTGAGCGGGGGGACGAAGCATCCTTGGATACGTTCTCCGTTGAGGGGGCGCGAGGCGATGTGTGCTCGTGGAGGTCTATCGCGGGGGTGCTTGGTGAAAGGACGTAGCCGTACGGAAGGCAGATAGCATCCCTCCGTCCCATCAAAAGAGGGCTCAGAAGAGGATTATTCGGACTAATTGGTCGCAGCGGAACTGGTGAAAGCGGTGTCTCGTGCGAAGAGCTCGCGCGCCCACGCTGCCGTGCCATCGGCGACGTGCGCTTCGGAGCGACCGAGTTAGCTCTTCGCCTGAAGCTGAAATAGTCGCCTCCACTCCTCTCCACATCCTCTGCGCCGTCGAACAGTTTGGCCATGGGATTGCGGCTGCGCACGAAGATGGATTTGCGGCTGTCCTTTTTCCTGAGGCCCCAGCCGAGGGAAGTGGGCGGGACAATGTTCGTGCGCCTCTCCTCGTCGCTTTGCCGTTTCTGGCGCATGGGACTGGGGCTGTTCCTTGCGCTGGGGTATACGGTTCGCGTGCTGTTTCGTGACACCCGCTGGACGGCTTCGTGATCGACCGCCGGTGGCGGTGGACTGCTGGGTGGCGCGTAGAATTCGAGCTCGAAGTCGACCCAAGGCGCTACTTCCCTGATGTCTGAAGTATGGCTGGGATTGCTGCTTGCATTCGACCGCCGGGTTTTCAATGTCGTGGGGTGCGACTTACGGTCGCTGACCGGTGACTCAGACTTGCTGTTCTGGGTCGTGGGCCTCGTGGTGGTTTGCGCTGGAACCCCAAGCATGCTCTTTCGCGGGCCACGGAACAGCTCTTCATCCTCAACCAACGCAGCTGGCAAGCCTACGGTTCCTGCTTTGCGAGCGGGTGACTTCGTAAGTATCTCGGCAACTGGACGCTTGAACGTTGTTGTGCGTGAGCGGCTAGGGGAGATTTTGGGTTGAGTCCTTGGCAGGGAGATGGGAAGTGCCAAGGGTGCGATTGGGGGTGCGATTTTTGCTGCCGGAACAGGCTGCGCTTCCGGCTTGCCTGTGTGCCCGTGCTCTCCTTTGCGCAGCATCTCCCGGTATAGTTTTCGCAGGCGTTTATATTCTGTGTACTCGTCAACCTGGAATGTTGTTGGAATTTTGACGACTTCCTCCATTAGTACGGGATCATCCCTCAGGAGGTGAACATCTGCGCGACAATGAAGTTAGCAAAGCCTTTTTTAGAGGGTTTCCATGTCTCCACGTCGAAACAGGAGCTCGGCTAGCTCTAGAATTGCTACAGGCGACTTTTCGTTAGGCTGGGGCGACGCACCGTAGACGATATCCCCAGCTCGATATTCATCGCCAGAAATGTCGGTCGTCTTCACCTGATGAACGGTCCAGCCGACCACGTTATACCTGCAGGTTTATGAGTACAGGCAACTTATACCTACAATAGACTCACAAGCCCTCGTATCTCACTCCAGCCTTCGGCCCCCAGATGCTGTTGATACTATGACTTCGAAGAACCCGGATTGGTTGCCTGCTTTTCGGTGTCGCAGCAGTGAGACGAAACCTGCCCTTGTCGTTTCTGCCGCAGCGGTACTTGAAGTTGGTCTCCGCCGAGGCCTCGATCTCGCCGGTGTTCTTGAGAAGCATAGCGTATGCACCGTTCTTGTCGTAACAGATTCCGCCTTCCACCGAGTCGATGTCTATGATACCGGCATGGCAGGCGAAGAGAGGATTGATCCACCACCTGGGTTCGAATACATTAGCAAGATACGATGGAATGAGCTCCAAACACATACTCGCCGGCACGAAAGCCTAGGTCACCGTGTCGATGGGACCGTTTCGGTGCAATCCTATCAGGGCAGGTGATTTGCCATCGCTTGATGAGAGCCTGACAGGTAGCAGTGTAAGTGTCGTGCTATCGTCAGGTAAATATGATAGACATACCTGCTTGGACGAACCCTCAACACTAGCGATACCCTCCAATCGCCCCCCTCTCCCATACAGAAATGGATGAAGATCCTCAAGCCGACCAAACTTGGCGGTCCAAATACTAATAATCTTGTCGCAGTCGTCGCACAAACGCCCCGGCCATCTTGTAGCTAAGCCCGAGACGTCCAGTACAGCTTTGTGGATTCCAGTTGCACGCAGGTCGAGCGCAGTGATGGACGAAGACGTACGCAGGGCCTGAAATATGTCGTGCAAGATCAAGACGTCGTCCACTCGGAGGTGCTCTGGTCCTTCGCGAGCGATGATGGGATCGAGCTCATCTCGAATCCAGTATGCGATTTGACGCAGGTGTGGACGGCTGATGTCGGTCGCTGGGGGCGTTTGTGGGTACATTGTGGCATTCGAGGGTGCCGTGTGGTATTGGTGGGAATGGATGGGCGTTGCAGGAGAACAGAGACAAGAAGAACGTACGGCGTTGCCCGTCGTGTGGAGGAGCACTCTTCGAAATGAGAGAAGTGCTATTGCATCGGCAGAAGGGCGCTACGCCAGAAGTTACGCTGCGCGCCATGCCTACTTACATGTTAATGCCTGCAGAAGGAAAGCTCGAGGTGCGAACGGTTGGATATAAGGAAGGCAGCACACATCGCTCCTGCTCGCCATCGGTAGCCAATGAAAACACAGTGTCCACCGCTGCTACCGCTCTTCACGGGTGCGAACAGCCACTCCGGGATGGTACCCTGAAATCAAACAGCATAGAAGATTGACGATTATATTTCTCTGGTAGAGGCAGAAGGTATACCCGTGCTGTAGTATAGGGTGTGCGATTTGTTGTAGCCTATGTGGTCTGGCCCTTCTTCCTTTTTTTCTTCGACCGCTTTGATACCGCGGGCTTCACTTCTGATCCGCACTGTGTTCCTGCCACGGCAGTGTTACCGACTTCATCATCGCCGTCGCTGAAACCGTTCCACTCCTCCCCTTCCACGACGTCCTCTCGGCCCAAACTCACCGTGCCTTGTGCCAAAGTGCCATGTCGAACAAAAGCCGCCACGAAAAAACCCATGGTGCCTTCATCAGTCCCCTTCTCGCAGCGAATACATGACTCGCAAATCTCCTCCTCTTGCCCCTTATTGAACTCAACGCCCTCTCCCAGTTTCTCGGCCTCCCAGACACCTCTTCTATCCCAGTTTTTCAGGCCTTCAACCTGATTCTCTCTCCTCAGAATGGACCACCCTACCTCCTTTGCGATTGGTGAAGCAAGTGCCCGTGCCACAACCCCTTCGTTCTCTTCAAAGTGGATGGAGCAGGTAGAATACGTGATTTTGCGAGCTTTGGGAAAGCGCATCGCATGCGTGAGAATCCGAAGCTGGAAGGTAGAGAGCGCGGCGAGTCGTTCAGAGACCTTATCTTCAATAGGAGTCTCTTCGGGGCTGGAGTCCTCGAGGGTGAGGTCGAGCGTCGCCTTTTCTGCAGGGGCATCGATCTTCCCATAGCCCCGCTTCCGTTTTCTGCTCTTACTGCCGTTCGAAGATGGGACGGCTTCCCCTGAAGCGTCCGGCAAATGCACGCGAATAGCATCATCCCGTCCAATAATACCACTGCCCGAGCAGCTAGGGTCGAGCAGAATCGCTCTGACATTGGCGAATTCTTCCGAGTCGGGATTAGTCGCCAGAAAGTCTGCTCCAGCTTTGATCTTGACAAATTGGTCCGCAGAAGCCAGCCCCACCATCTTCTTTAGTGTAACTGCCCTGGTTTTGTCCCTCTCGAATGCAATGACTTTTTGGTGTTTGCTCGCTGTCTTTCCCTCAGAGACAATGGCTGCTAACTGTGTGGTCTTGTTACCGGGCGCGGCACATCCGTCGATCACGTCTCCATCATCAGGTTTGACGTCCAATAAGTAAGCCGGGAAACATGACGCCTTGTCTTGAAGAATGATGCTTCCACTCGTGTAAGCTGCGGTCTTGCTCAAGTCTATCCGGGGCGGCAACGCGAGCAGGTTGGGTATGTTGGGATCCTCGAAATATATCCTTGCTAAGCCGGAGGCCGACAAGACAGCGCCGATATCGTCTGCCTTTGAATATCCAACGAAAGTAGCCAACAATTGCTTCTCAAGGGTCGTCTTGAGAGTATTGACGCGGACCCAGCGCGGGCGTCTACCGCCCTTCAGTGTATCCTTCCCGCCATCCTTCAACTCTCCCTCGTTCACGGCCTGTTTGAACGCTTCCAGCGTTGCATACCCCCTCCGTATCCGTTCTTTCGTAAACTCCGCGCTCAATCTCGCCTTATGCCTCTGAATCGCAAGTTTAAGCACATGGCCGGCCGGCGCAGCAACTCCGCCCTTTGAAACCACCAGGTCGTGCGTAAGGAGGAGGCCGAGTATGGGAGTGAGCTACATGTCAACGTCAGAAACTCCACTAAGATGCTTTTACATCAAAAGCTTACCTTCTTCTCCGCCCCCAACACCCCACACCTTTCAATCACGCCCTTCAACACCACGCTCCATTTCGACGCCTCGCTGATGAGCGCAAATAGCTGCGCAGGCGCGCTCCTCAATTCTTTGTTGTTGTATATACGCGACTTGAGGGATCCGCCGGCATTGGAAGTGTTGACGAGGACGGAGGCGGCCTCGTAGTAGAGCGACATTGAGAGGGGAATGGGGTTCGCGATATTTTTTTGGTGGGTGGGTGGTCAAAGCTTCTACGAGCTTGAGCTTGGGCGCCGCGCGCGCCCCTCTGTAGGCCGTGGTTGGTGGAGGTGGTTCTCTGGAAGTGGTTTATTGGTGCTGGTGCAGATAGGAGTATTGAAGCACCTCGATGGTATATGAATGCCAGGCCCGCTGTATCTGTTATGTTCATATTTATGTTTGAATCTATCTAGCTTCCTAAGGGAATACCATGGCGCGATCGTTCATACCAGAACAACAACGTGTTTCTAACAAAAAGGAAAATCCTAGGGTATATCACCTCCCAACGTCCGATCTCCTTCCGCCAATCAACTTCCAAACCTCCCCTACCGCATCACCGGCGGCCTATGCTCCTTATTCCAACTAACCCGACTACACAACCACTCCACCGCCTCCTGCACGCCCGTCCCCGTCAACGCACTACACGGCAATACCCTACTATCCCTCACGCTGTCCCCCTTCTCCCCCTCAAACACCTTCCTCACAAACCCCTCCTTAATCCTCACCACCTCCACACAATCCTCCCGGTCCTGCTTGTTCGCCAGCACCAATATGGGCACCCCACTCGCATCCTCATTCTGCAGCACGCTCTCTAGGACTAGCTTGCATTCCTCCAGCCGTCCATTGTCATCGTTGGTGGGGTTGGCGGAGGAGAGGTCGGCGAGGGTCGCGTTACCGACGTCGGACGAGTCGATTACGAAGACGATGGCGTGGCACGAAGCGTAATAGGATTGCCAGAGCCCGCGCAGGCTATGCTGACCGCCGACGTCCCATATTTTGAGGTAGATGGGAGGGTTTGGAGGCGGGAGGCTGACGGTTGCGACATTCTGGCCAACGGTGGGGACGGTCTTGAGGTTTGGGTTCAGCGAGCTGTAGGTGGCTTTTATCTGCTCGAGAAGGGTGGTTTTGCCGGCGTTGTCGAGGCCGAGGAGGAGGACGGAGTATTCTGCACGGGTAAGCTTGCGCTCGACGATGTAGGTGGACGGGAACGGGCGGAGTTAGTACGGGTGTGAGTGGGATAGCGCGGCGCGTACCTTCTTTACTGGTTGCATGCAGATAGATTGACTTGAAGAGGTGGTACATTGTCTGGTGGAGCTGGCCGCAGACCCTCACCAGGTCGTGGTTCGCTGACAATGTGGTGCCCGGAGATAAACAAGCGGGTTTAGCGGTGTGGTCCGTGCGCGTTCATTCCTCAACCGTCAACTTTCCGTCACCCCTCTCAGTCCTCTGCAAAACCTGGCTTGCCTGGGTTACCTTCCTGATGTTGTTGGGAATGCGTCGAGCACTTTACGTCGTGACATATTGTGACGTGTACCGCGCTTATCGGCTGGCCAGTTCGACCAAAATGAGCCAGTCATCAGACAATAGTGTGGACACAGAAGAGGGGGTTGCGGCACCATGATTCATGAGGGAGATAATCGAGTCACCCCATCCATTTCTCGATGTTGTGAGTTCATTCGATTCATTCGAACCTCAAATTCACTGGCAATTATCGCAACTTCGACGTGAACTCATCTCATGGCGGAAGTGGCAGCATTAGGTGCTGCAGCCAGCATACTTCAGCTAGTCGAGTTCACGACTACCGCAATTGGACGCCTAGTTGAATATCGGAATATGGTTGACAGCGCCCCGACTGCCCTCAAGCAGGTTCTCGTTGAGCTTCCGGTATTGAAATTCACACTGCAACAACTGCAACATACATTTAGCCACACAGATGAAGAGCACGAGGCAGACGCAGTCTTTGGTCCCCTCTCGAAGGAGTGCGAAGCGGAACTACGGTCCCTAGATCTGGCACTGGCGGAGGTTCTCCCGAATGCAGCAAACACCACGAGTCAAAAGCTGACCAAAGCGTTCAAAAGCCTGAAATACGACACTTACATCGATGGCCCTGTCCAAAAGGTTTGCGACTATGTGCGAGACTTGGTCTTCGCGTCGCTATCCTTCGACCCCTTCAAGGGTGGGAAAAACACCCTCCAAATCGACGCCTTTGTTCTGACAGATATCAGATTCTGACCTGCCAAAGGTCCGCAAATGGATCCATGGTTTTGCCCCTCCCGATCCGTCGCCGTTTCATCAAAAAGCCTTGAAGAAGCGCCATCCCGATACTGGTAGATGGTTTCTAGACGGTGAAGAATATGCTACATGAAAGACAGATCCTAGCTCGACCCTTTGAATGTTTGGTATACCAGGTTGGAGCAAGTCAATCCTCTCTTCCAGCATCATCGACGATCTCCAGAAAGAATGTGAGGCGGAAAACGACCGAGCCGTGATCTACTTCTATTTCGATTTGAGCGACGCCAGGGTGCAGAAAAGGGACGCCATGGTCAGACCCATTGTTTCTCAACTACAGTCTCGTTGCATCCGTTTGCCTCTCAATGTCATGGCCTACTACAACTCATTTGGCGCGAGCAACCAACCGTGTCCTCCAAGTGTCTTGGTCGACTTGGTACGCACCTTGGTGAAAGAGTATGTACACACATACGTTGTGCTAGACGCTCTAGATGAGTGCTCGGATCGAGATGGTATCCTAGAATTCCTGACTGAGCTTATCAGTTGGAAATCAGAGACCCTACACCTTCTGGTAACGTCTCGACAGAATGGATAATACAAGACACCTCACATCTCTAATTTCAAGAAAGCACACTATCCGTTTGCAGAATGATGCAGTCGACAAGGACATACAAGTCTACGCCCGGCATGAGCTCGGTCGCTCCAGATGGAGAAGAGCAAAGCCCCTGATTGCGAACATTGAGACCGAACTCTGTACCAAATCTCAAGGTAAGTCTTTTTGACTCTATGCCCTACGATCTAGCTCTCAACGACTCGAGGTTTCGATGGGCATACTTACAGTTGCGATCCTTTGACAAATGTATCAACCAGTCGCAAGTAATAAAAACTCCTCCACAAGCTTCCAGGAACCCTGGACGAAACCTACGAACGAATACTACTTTCGATTGATACAAGGTCGTCAGGCTACGCACTTTGCATGCTACACTGGCTTGCTTTCGCTGTGCGTCCGCTGACAGTGAAAGAAATTGCGGAAGCCGTAGCCATCGACCCCGATCGCACACCCGGCTTTGACCCGGACGAATGTCTCGAAGACCCAATGGATTGCCGGGCTATCTGCTCAAATCTCGTCACGGTCATAACTCCAGTGCGTTCTGGTGGACACACTGACCCAACATCTGAGGACGAGATCGATGCCCAAATGTGGAAGAGCCAAATCGTTCTGGCGCACTACTCTGTAGTGGAGTATCTGACTTCAAGTCGAATCAGAAGCGGCCTTGCAAGAAAGTTCCACCTTCGCGAAACGACGTCGCATCTTTTTATCGCAATGTCTTGCATTGCATATTTCCTACAAATCCAGGTTCCACAGCTCGGCCCTCGGGATGTGAGAGCAAATGCGCCGCTTGCAAGGTACGCTGGGGATTGGGTTGGGCACGCCGTAAAATCGGGCACGGAAGAAGATTCACCTTTGGCAACTCATCTTCTAGCTGTTTAACGGCGCGATCCCGCCTATCGCTCCTGGGCCTGGATTTGTTGGGACAATGCCTTTGACGTGGGTGACTTGGAGCCCATGTCGCCGTTATACTTTGCCATTAGGTTCCGTGTACCTTGGATTGTGCGTGGGCTCATTAAGATGGAACATAGTATGGACTCTCGCGCTCTATTTTGGTCCATCAAGAGCACAGAATGCCCAGTCTCGATAGTGCGGTCGTTGTTGGAGGCCAGGTTCGTCATTGATTCGGACACATTGATCGAAGCATGCTTAGCCTATGTACGGGCGTATAGCGGTCTGAATGACCTATTGACCACATTATAGTTCGAGAAATTGAAGCTGCTCCTACAGCACGGGGTGGAAAAGGAGAAGCATGGCAAGTACTGGAAATTGGACAAATATCCCCGGGAGATGGTTGCGAACAACTTGCACGCTGAACGGATAGCAGACGTCGTAGATCTGTTTTTGGAGTCTGGTATCAGCCTTCCCATGACGGTGCGATGGACAGGCTGTTCTAAATCAATGATGCACGTTGTGTGCTCACCACCACACGTGGACGATGCGTTCAAGCACAATCGTAGGCTACAAGAGGTGAAACTAATGTTCAAAGCTGCTGCTCGAATCATTTGTACTCTTGCCCTATACGACGTTTCAATAGACGCCAAAGATGATTTTGGGAGAACGGCATACCATTATGCTGTTGCCGCAGGTTATGTGACCCCGGGGCCATTGCTGCAGGAGAAACCAGATGTCAATTGCCAAGATCTGGAAGGAATGACGCCGCTCCACATCGCAATAGCTTTCAACGACAGTTCGCTGGCTATTCAAAGTGAACGCCCGTCCCAACATCACGAATAACAACCAGTAAACGCGCTTACAGTTCCTTTTACATACAATACCATGTTTGACGGAAGGGGTTCCTTAGGTGCCTAGCAGGAGCTGGTTGACCATTGTTTATTGTTTATTGTTTACGTCATTAGCGTGTAGCTATAATAGCTGGCTTCCAGTTACCTCAATCAAACACACTTACTCTCGACTTTATCATACCAAAGACGGAACACGGGCGGTGCATGCGCGAGGTCCTCCTCCCTGGAATTCCCAAGACATACCTGCAAGTGTTTTACAAGCAGCCGTGGTATAGAACGAGAATTCCAGCAACAGCCATTGTCAGTATTCTTGAAGTTCTTCTCGCCCATGGTGCCGACGTCAATACGACCAACGACTCGATGAGGAGACCACTCGACATTGCGAGGAAATATCACGATGCTAGTGTCCTCGATTTTCTGGTGGCGCATGGAGCCAAGCCCGGCGCTGGTTACGATAACGAATCGACCTCTCTGGAGCTCACCTCTAACGGGACCGAAACGGGTGGTTGACGCATGTCATTCGGGAGGCGTATCAACATGCGATCGAATTCTCGATCTGACGTGGGAGAGGAATAGGAAGGCAAGATTGTGAAGAAACGTGTCCGGTTTACTTGGAGTTGGAGTGGAGGAAAAGTCTCGAGTTCATGAAATAGTACCGACGTAAGCTTGGTACTGCTATATTTAATTTAAGAATCGCAGGTTGCACATTTTGAATAGCAGACTGCATGAGATGTAATCCGGTAAGGAATTTGAGTGAGGAATCTCAGAATAGGTATGAAAAGCAACTGCCAGTGGCAGGATATACATCAATCATCTGAGAGTGGAGGCCTCTAGGCGGTCGGCTTTCCATTGATAAGCTCCCCTCCGTAAACAGCCTTTCCCTACGATATCTGTGGTATAGGTTAATCGCGCTATACGGCGGTCGAGCATCACCTCATCGCATTTCCTTTGAACGTATATTCCGAACAAGGGAAAGCATCCGCTACCCAATCACTGGATAAAGAGACGGGGTTCGTGGCGGCTATGCGGTCGGATCAGTGTGTTGGGTTCCCTATCCTTCTAAATAAACACGTTTGGAAGCCATTGTGCAGGGAACTGTGCGCCATGATTGCCTGTATGCGCACCATGATTGCCTGTATGCGCACCATAATTCCCATTGTTCTATGGTAGTATTTATCAGCAGGACCGCGATAGGAGGAGCAGCTCAGTATCTATCCATTAGAGAAGAGTCGGACGGACCATCGTTCTTCCGCTAACGCCTTGGCATGCAGCAACCATCGTGAACGATCATCTCATGTAGGCAGGCCCGTACCACATCCTCCCCGCCAGAGGTCAATTGCCAGTCATGAGGCCTTCATACACTTGCAACAAATGTCTCTCTCTGGTCAAAGCTGCGCGTCCTCAATTGCGACCCTCGCCTGCGCTCCGAGCCACTTCCCAAAACTTCGCACCGCGCCATCACTCCACCAAAGCTCCAGCACAACCCAAGCTCTCCATCTCACGACGAGGCATATCCACCACCCCGAGCCGACAGTTTGAACGGTCATTTGAGCCCGTCGAATATGTCGATCCGGAAGGCATCCAGCGGAAGCTCGTCCTCACCGAGGACAACCTCTTCCACTCGTTCACGCACTCGCCGATCCCCGAGATCCGCAAGCGCGCAGCCTTCATGCGACAGCATGCCTACTGTCCGCACCCCTCGCACAAGCCGACACGCGTAGCGACCCATGCAAACGACCTCGAGAGCCGCAAGTCGTCCGAATCTGGCGCCCCGCCCGCACACGTAAACTTCGAGTGCCCCGACTGCGGCATACCGGTATACTGCTGTGAGGAGCATTGGGCGGATGACTATGAGACGCATTTGGAGGTGTGCGATATCATGAGACAGGCGAATGAAGATGACCACGATTTGCGGAGCGGAAGGTTCTTTAAGGAGTTCCAGTTCGCGGAGCCGCAGATTGAAGAGATTTTGACGAACATGAGCAGCTGGGACACGTATTTGTATACGCGCGACTTCGATGCGCTGAACAAGGATCGGGAGATGCGACAAGCGACCAAGCTGTTGACCTACCCAATGACCATTGCGAGTGTGATCAACGAGCTGAGTCCCTACAGTCTCCGAAAAGGAAAACGCATGACGCCGGAGGGTCTTAAGAGTTTTGGCGGTATGTGCTCCAGAATCCCTACTGAACATGCCGGCTAACACTGGCAGCTCTACGACACTCCCTCCATCCTCCCCGCACCGGTGGCGGTGACACGTGGAAGAACGCCCGCCTCGCACCGCCATCCGTCCGCATCTTCATCCTAGGCGCCCGCGCAGAGTCCTCCCTTCCACGTGAGACATGGATGCAGATGGCCTACCTCTTCCACCGCGTGCAATTCTCCTTACACTTCATTGGCCCGGAGAGCATGGCAAACCGCGAGAACGAGCTTCCTCTTCCTGAACGCACACCGTTGAACCCCTTCGGCGCTGTGGTAGAAGACCGCATCTCCAACGCCATGAAGATCAGCACTTTTGTGGAATACTATCACAACATACACAAGACGGGATACTTCTACCCCTACGACCCTTACTTTGACCTCTTTGTCTGTTTCCACCCTGGCTTCGGCAATCCGGCCTCTCTGCACGAGTGGGAGGAGACGCTACCCCTTCTTCTCGAGACGAAGGTGCCTATCATCGCGACGGGCTACTCGCCATGGGATATGCAGCAGGACGTCAACCTCCTGTACAAACGATACGGCAACGAGATGGACATCCTACTCGAACCAGGAGAGAACATCTTCAGAAGCTTGAGGTGGGATCTGAACGATCTAGACCCCCATGATATCACTTGTAGCAACTGGGGTCTCTATGCTTTCCGAGGGAAGAGGTACGAGACGACGAAGAAAGAAGAAGAGCCGGAGGTCCACAGCGATCGAACCGCGTAAGATAAGGTGTATAATAGACAGATGTCAGTGCGTGCATGTACATTATTGTAGCAATCCGAGCCGAGGGGCTGAGTCTACGTTACGGGCATGTCCGCTGATTGTAGTCCTTACCACTGTGCCGAGCCGTCGCGGACTAGGCGATCTTCTCGCGAGTAATGCGCTGGAGTCTAGAATCATTTCGATTTACCTGCAAAAACGCCTCGCTTTTGCAGTTTGAGGCGAGCCTCAAGAACCAAGACCTAGAGTCTGGGGTTTGGCCGACTTGAGGCCGTTCGCCAACGGGTATCCTGGAACCCTCGTTTCGACGAAACGGTCGCGTATCTCTGCTTCCGATCTCCCATCCATCCCAGCTCATCGTAGCGATCCACCGGGCTTTTTTCTACCACATCCCAATCGCTCGGACTTTTTGGAGTAGATGCAGTCAGGTACCCAGTCCTGTGCAACAACATAATTAAGCGCACGTACGGAATACGATGCACGTTGTACCGCCGGCGCACAGTGCACCAGCGTCTTGGTAACAAGGCCGCCCAAGCCACCGATGCCGTCTGGCTGCCGAATCGAGCCGAGCCAATAGAGATCGGCGGGGCTCTTGCCGCACGAGAGCTGTGGGACGTGCACGATGACAGACGCCGGTAAACGGGCATGCCTGTGCCAAGTGCCCTGGCCAGCTTCCCTTTTATCTTGTCATTACTCCGTGCGTACAGCGTACGTTTGCATCTTTCCCTTCGGATGGCTGCAGGATCTCCCTGGAACGGAGAAACTTGGGATCTGGAGGGTGCGATCGGACTGATTGCTGCGGCCGCCGCGCAGAGCTGCGCGTGAACGCCGAGAGAAGGCTGAGAGAATGGCTGTGGCGGGAAATGATGGGCATGGGGCTTGGCTCCCTTTGGCGACGATGGGTGCGCGCGCTCGGATTTGAGTGTAGGGCGCTGTGCGGGCCGTTTTCGTGGTGGACTCGGTGGATAGGGGAACAATGTATAAGACGGGGGGTGCGCCTGCCTTTGGGGCGTATTGGGAATCTTGTGGTTGAGCGGATTTGGATTTGGACTGTGATTGAGATAGGAGGGTAGATCGCCTTAACCACCTACCTGCCGGGTCTATTTCCTACTCCTACACCAAGTCCTACTCGTACGCCCTGGAACGAAACAAGGACATACTCTCTTTCAAGATGCGCATTCCCTCCATTCTTAGCCTTGGGGCCCTCCTCTCCCCCATCCTCGCCTGCCCAGACCACTCAAACAACAAACTCTTGCTCAAGCGCGCCGAAATCTCCGACAATGCCACCGCAAAATGGGCATATGAAGCGTCCTTCAATTGGGGCAAACTGGATCCCGCCTACGCCCTCTGCCAAAACGGGACTCAGCAATCCCCTATTGCGCTCTCCCTTAGTAACGGCCTGTCGCTCAACCACGTCCCCGAGTTCAACTACCCTTCCAACGTGACCGGCAACTTCTTCAACTGGGGATACGGCCCGGCGTTCACGGTTGCACATGATGAAGCGAAGGGCTGGGAGGCGCATCCCAGCTTTACCTACGATAACACGACGGTGTATCTAAAAGGCTGGCACATCCACGCCCCCGCCGACCACACCGTCGCCATGGTGCGCTCGCGCGCAGAACTGCACCTCGTGCACGTCGACGCCTCCGGCCACGAAGCCGCCGTCCTCGCTATCCGACTCGACCCCGGAAATCGCGATTCCTCCTTCTTTAGCCTGCTCCCGCCCATGATCGGCTTCAACGATGTGACCACGCAGGTGCAGACAAATATCGATTTGAATAGTCTGCTTGAGGCGGTGCATATGTTCGATGAGTTTTGGACGTATCGCGGGAGTCTGACGAGTCCGCCGTGTACGGAGGGCATTCGGTGGTTTATGGCGAGGCAGATTTGTTATGTGGGCGTTGGGCAGATGCAGGGGATTTTGGGGGCTAGTACGTATTCGGCCAGGGCGGAGCAGGCGGTTTGGCAGCATCGGATTAATGAGTAGGGGTGGGAGGGGGATGGGATGGGGAGGGTTTGTTTTCTTCTTTGTAAATTTTTGAGGATGAGTCATTGAACCGACTTCTCATTTTTGTATATATATTTTTTCAACGGGGAAGATTTGGAGGAGTGTCGAGACTCTGGATTCGAGGGTCGAACGTACATACACATCTGAACATTGGTATGTGCTACTGTTGTAGAGTTTTTTTTTTT
>MU005583.1:878442-912203 GCA_010405425.1 Lentithecium fluviatile CBS 122367
CTCATTGGCAGCGCGTTCCGGAACGTGCACTTCCAAGCAACATTTGAGGTGCTTGTGATTCGGTGGGGTGCCATGCAATGAAATCTTTTGGGGCCCAGACATGGAACGGTCTGGAAGCGCTCGGATGCAGATTGAATTGAAGTGAGGTGAACTAACCATATAACTCGTTTCTACCCAAGAAAACTATTTCCCACGCGTGATGGAAGATTTCAGAAGGTAGTCAATCTAGTACTTTGCGGGAAAAAAAAACGAACGTGTGCTGCACAGTCTTGATTGCTCGACCGACCGAAAATAAACCCCCGTCCTTTGAGAGTGTTTGCCATCTCATCCCTCCTCATCAGAAGAAACCTCAGGCTCGTCATCGCTCTCGACATCTTCAATTTCTTCCTTCTCTTCTTCATCGTCACTATACACTTTCATGGCAACTCCAAGCTCGCGTCTGCCCTGTCCAAACTCATCTTCGTCCTCCTTCCGGATCTCCTTCAGCTTCTTTTCCAGCTCCGGCTCCACGCAGTTCTCTATGAAGGCCTTGAGGTCGCCGTCAAATGCATCGTAGTCGGCGTCAAGCGTTAGGACCAGCTTTTCTAAGAGGTCCATGAGATAAGCATCTTCCTTTTGGATTCTTCGAAGAGTTGCTGGTGGGTAGCGAGGCGTGGGTGGGATGTGCATGTTCTGATAGCCGTAGTGGTTTATCCGATCGATGTCGCAGCAGGTGTGTCGGAGGCCTAATGCTTCGAATACGAAGATACGGATGAAGGCGGTGATGAGCCATCGGTTCCCTTGTTCTTTAGTAGTAGCCGCAATCCAGCCTATCAGTTTATCTCGTGCGACTCGCCCCCAACGGTCGTATGCACCCAAGGGACTTGCAGAACACCTCCACAGTGCTTTCCCTATGCAAGCCAAGAAAACACAGCCCTAAATACTGCATCCGCAGACGCAATCGTCGGTGTGATTTTGAGACAGCAGTCCCATTATATCTGGAGCCACTGATCTCATTGATTCTAGGTAGTGTCTTAGTTTCTCTCCGAGTTGCCCCCCAAGACAGTGCATTGTGGTGACCGCTGAGTTTGGCCAACACTCCAGTGCATCGGCGCCCTTCGATACGAACCATTGGAAACACCGAATGTCATCTATGTTTCTACCTAGAGCTGTTGATGTTGAGTAATTCAGCAATGGTGATATCGAGAAGGATCCGGCGCAAGCGAGCCCGCTGGCCAAAATGTCCTGAAATACAGCTTTCTAGAGTGTTTCCAGCAGTTCGAGAGGCCAATGGTGCGAGTATTTGGGACAATAAATGCAGTATCTGGATGGTATCAAATGTCCGGGAACAAGGACTCCTGCAGCCAACAAACAGTCGATCGCGCGCATCTTTCTGTCTATCTATTGGAGGTTGCGATTCCGTACAGGCACCTGGCTTATTTCGGATTAAATCCAGTGCTTGTAAGAATGCGTTGAAGACTGAATTCAGACTTTCGTAAAATCATGTCCACGACCTCATCACAATCGGGAAGTGAGAGCGGATAGTCCTAGAGCCTTACGTGAGCCAAGATTGGAAGGGTAAAATAAGCCAACTTTGCGGAGATTTGTACATCCCGTTCTAGTAAAGATGAAGCCATTTCCATGATGGTAGCGTTGGACGTGAAGACGTGAGGGCCTAGCATATCAAGACATGTCCTGCAGGGCACATATATGAGCAGTTGTCAAGAACTAGGGAGTAACATTTCCTCAGATGAACCTCGAGCTGCTACTCACCAGTTGACATTGTTTCTTTCCAACACCACTGAAGAGGGCATCCATTTAAGGAGACATTTGACTAGTGATGCGCCGACATTAAATCCATTCGCTCGACAATAGAGTTCATAAGACAGAAATCCCTTACTGTCTCTCTCATCGGGGTGCACCAAGTCTTCGTACATGCAACAGTGTCCGTCCATTCTCTAGCCGATCGTAAGGTGTAGCTTTCCGTTCTCGGAACAATGTCAACATCTCATCCGCAATATCGTCTCCTAAATCTGGAGAGTCGTTCCTCACCCTTAACTGTGTTTATACCTCTCAGGAGTTGAAACGCAGGTGAGGACTCGGTCACGACACGCCAAACGACCAATGAATGCTTTATATGCATTTCGCCTTTATTGAGGTGCGACAGCTCCATAGACAAGTGGAACTTTCTCTTTAAAGCAAAACCGCAGAGTGATAAGCAAAGGTTAATGTTAGTAATTACTACTTCCCAAGCCGCGAGTGGGAATTGAGATTCGTGTCTGGTGGCGCGTTTTCGAGAGAGAAAGAATGGCCATCGAAGATATACCGAGGTCTTCGAACGTGAACTACAATGGCAAGATGTCTTGTATCTATTCTTTTTCCTCGAGAGGGCTTTCAAGTTACGGATGTCACGAAATAGTTGTTGGTGGTTGGCGTAATCGGCTTCGACAGAGCTTGATTAGAAGGACGAGAGCTTGAGATCGTTGACTCGATGACCCTTGGGTAGCATCAGTATGTATTATTGTATTAATGGTGTATGTGACGTCTCGGGTGGTTGTGCACCTAGCAATAGCGCGACTGAGATATAGAGCCGCACTCACCAAACGATCTATGGAGGACATCACTATATCTAGCTTGTCCAATGCTTCCGCCGTACTCCCGATCACAGGAGTCAGGTTGTGCTGTATTGATCCGACACTAGTCTGTAATGAGACCACGTGCTGGATTGATGATTTAGAGTTGATAATCATGGACTGAGTCTGCTTTAAAAGCTGGTTTCTGATGTCTTGAAGATGATTGTGTTCTTGAAGCCTCATCATTTGCATCTCCGTGTGTATCAACTGCGCCTCTTGAGTGAGCAGCCGTTTGATGTCTTCCGAGTTTGTGTGTTGCTGCTCGCTGGAAAAACATTAGCTCTTCTATCAATCCAGGACAAAAGCCTGTCGGCACTTTCCATTATGAAGAATTTTCATGGTCGCGCCGAGGGACTTTACGAGGTAATTCTCTTGTATTGACAGCTTACCTTTGGAGGATTTGATGAGCAGTCTGGAGGCTTTGCTGGACATCGCGAAGGACATCTTTCCAATACAGAATTTCTGTCTTCTTGAAGGGAAAGCAGACCCGTCTCTTGATATCAATCAGGCATTCTCGGACCCCACTCTTATTGCTAGAGTTGCTCTTCTCCAGCCGCTCCCTGACCTTTTCTATGGTACTAGAATAAGTGACGACGCCCGTCCTAGTGACTGAAATAGCCGGACTTGCGCTGGCCTTGCTAACGACGTTTTCCAATAGCTCCAGCACATCACTGAAGTGATCTACCTCGTCTGTGATTTGTTCAGCCTTGTCTTTCGCATCTTTGACATCGTCGATGTATGAGACTAGCCTGTGCAAAGCGTGATACCGAGAGAAACAACGCCGACGACAGATCCGGTAGCTGAAAGCGGATCTGCCATCGTGGAGGGAAGGTATCGGAGAGAGCGTGTGCGGGGATGGAAAAGGTGGGCTGCGCTCATATTTCAGCGTGGCTGATCCAAAAAACTTCCGGTCAGTGAGCGCTTGCTGTAAGCTCGCCATTAGACACGGTATGGACAACGCGGGAGGCTGAAATCTGCCTTGCCGGCTTGGACATGATTGATGATTTTGGACGACAACTGTTGAACGAAACATCATTTTAAATTCTCTTGAAGTTTGAGGCAATGCGGGAGTATATCTAGCCCCTTATGCCGTCAAGAGTGCAGCGCTTGCGTTCTGTCGAGGTACGCACCACGTCGTGGCGCTTAGGTCGCTCTAATGGCCGACCTCGTACCACAAGCCATCAAGAACAAGGATACGTTGAATGTGAACGCCGCAGTGATTGCTGAGAAGAAGGAATGCAGGTTAGTGTTCTGAACGAAAGGAATGATCTATACAACGTGAGGCGGGCTACGCCACTCTCTAAACGCTCTAGCGTCTTCGAGGCACATGAAAGTCGCAACCTCGACCACACTGGTGCAATACCGCACTCCTGCATTAAACATCATCATCGCCATCAAATTGCCAACACCCCTCGTCACTACTTTCCTCCACTTCCATACTGGTCTCACTTTCCTCCCAATCGCCCCCGCCTCCGTGCATGACAACTCCAATCTCCCTCCTTCCTCCCTCGAACCCCTTATCCTCCTCCCTCAGCTGCGCCAATACGCGGTCCATTTCAATCACAAACGTGAGATCAAGAAACCCTTGCACATCGAGCCAGTGTTCGTCATAAGCTTTATTCAACTTCACCACCAGTTCTTCAAGCAGCTCGACCAAGTGCACGTCTTCTTCTTGCACAACTTGCAGCTCTTCGTCGTCGTACCGCGGTACCAATTGGCGCGTGGTGTCGGGATTACCCTGCTTTATGAGCGGTTCGATATCGCAGCATGTGTGCCGGATGCCGAGTTCGGTAAAAACAGCGAGACGAATGACTTCGGTGACAAGCCATCTATTTTGCTTGCGTGGTGCTGCTTCGACGACATAGCTCGCCATTATCTGCAGCCTATTCCGCCATGAACGCCGGACCCTCTGCCAGGCCCGCTCAACGCCCAGCAGCTCCGTATTCGGATAGATGTCGTTCGGCGTCGTCATTCCCTTGCAAAACGATGTGACAAATAAACAGCCATTCGTGCTACAGGGGCACTTACACCCATCTGTGATTTGGCTAGCGAAGAATGATGGGTATTTCTCTACGGCGTAGAATGAATGATAACTGAGCCCAGGATTGTCGTGGCCCAAGCGGTAGCCTAGGAAGTGCCCAAGTGTGACATCGGATCTAGGCCATTTCTCTTCGAGGTCGGTGCCATGGGCGAGGAACCAGGTAATGGAATCTATGACGCGGTTTGGAGTAGTGCGGCCATGGTCTTTTGCAAGGAGGTAGAAGAGCGGTGATAGGGAGCGCTCGTTGGCATTCTGATTGAAATCATCCGTGGTAACGTCACGAAAGCCAGCGCGGTAGAGCGTGTCCAGAAAAGGTCCATTCTCCAAAGAACCGGAGACGTAGTACACACTTCGTGTTGTGGGCTTAAGGGAAGGATGGACTTCGACGCCACGGTCTTCCAGCTCCGCTATGACATCTCCCGCCTGCGCATCAAGCAATCTATCAGATCTGACTTCGATGTTACGTTCTTCTACAATCTCTTGAAGTTCTTTCCGCTGTTTCACCAAGGCCGAAAGGAGCATACCGAACAGCGCGGGTCGAGAATTAGCCTGCGCCAAAACATCATCAACGAAAACCTCTTCCAGACTCCCCACATGCTCCAACTCTTGCTGACTCAAGCTCGATCTGGCATCCAACCAGAACTGGACCACACCAATGCTACCCTCATCGTCCTTGGCTGCCATAACCGCAAACTTCAAGAGCGGGTTAGCAGCGTCCGCCCGAACTTCGACGCCATTTTCGAGCAAAATCTCGCAGCCGCGCCTCCATCCTACGCGAGTGGCTTCTTGATACAGCGGCGTCCCACCCTCACGCTTCTCCAACGCCGTCTTGTCTGCCCGGATCAAGCGACGCAACCATTCTTCATCTCGAAACAGCAACGCCTTCATCTGCTCGGAGCACTCATACGAGTCCTCCGTAGCCGGTGTAGGGTGCAACCCGAAGCCTGCCAAATCGTTGCCAAAGCTCGACAACTGCATCCACATGGACACGGAAATGCCGTGGTCGAGGAAATGCTCCACGAGAGAGGCGTGGCTTCCGAAGACGAAGTAGTCGATGCACGTCCTACGTATTGCTCAACCGTGCATTCAGAGAACGTGAACGGAGTGGGGGGAATGTCACTTACTTGCCTTCATCGTCTTTCTCCATTGCTTGCGTGGGCAAATATTCTAGTATGCGTGCCCCCATGGCATAGTAATTTTCGATACACTTCTCCGGGTCTGCCACGTCTACCGTGAATATCTTCTGCATCTTGTAACAGAAAAACTGCGAGTCATCAGATCTACCCATGGAAATCAGGACACACAGAAAAGAAAAAAGAATTAACACGTACGTGCAGCAGTGTCATCCCATTCGGCAATCGATCATGCGGGCTAGCCTCCCTCCGCTGAAACAATCTTAGTAACTGAGTTGCTGGCTTCTCCCACGCATCTGACCTCGGACTCGATCCAATGATCCTCTTGAATCCTGCTAAAAGCCTGAAAGCCGGCGAGGTTCGCAGTACAATGCGATTGCATTTCAGCACGGGCGCTATCGTCGCCGCACCTGCACCGTGAGAGAGCGCAAGTCCCACATGAGCTTTCCGTCGGAGCGAGATACTGCACATGGTGAAGTGCACTTGAAGGCTCGTGACAGCTTCCTCGATTGCTGCGTACGGGCAGTCGGGAAGATGGACGCTAGATTCCGTTTTGGTGATGGAGACAGGCCATCGCAACAGTTTTGTCGTGCTCGAGTGACCGTGGCATGTGCAGCGCTGCTTCATAAACTTCTTTCGTGAGGCTTTGCGGTTCATCTTCCGCATGTCAGTTGCGAGGGAGGAGAAGTCGGACACGTCGCGCTCTATCGCACTTGACGACAAAGAAGATAGGCCATAACGGTCAAGTTTCTCCTCCTAGTTCTTTGTTAGTCGAAACGATATGTTCGTGCGCTCTGACAACATACTAATCTAGAAAGCTTCGACAGCATTTCCGGAACCGCGATCGAGACTGCATTCAAATCGGCAGCCATAGGATTCAGATGCGTGTTAATCTCCACGAGTTCAGCATGCACCATTCCCATGTGTTGATTTGATGTATTCGAAGCGGACTCCAAAACCTCCGCTTGATACTCCAGCTGTCTCGTCGAGCTCTCCTGAAAGTCGCCTACCCGATCCATCACCATCTGATAATTCTGTTGACTCAACCGTACGGCCTGCCCAACCTGTCGCCTCGTGTCATCCATAACTTCCCTACATTACATTAGCACCCCTATCCATACACCACACTCCTCGTGAAAACTCACAGCTCCAGCGCCTGCAATGCAAGCCCCAAAAAATGCTCCACACCCCCCAACACATCTTTCAAAAACATCACATCATCCTGCTTGAACGGAAAAGCTAACCGCTGTCCCAAGATGCGCATTTGCTGCCGAAACGCCGATCCCCTCACACTTCGCTCGCACCCCAACTTCGCCCCAATCTCTGCAAGAGCTTTGGCGCAAGCGACAATACCCTCACTAGCAACTCCCTGCGCACCACTCGTTTCCCTCCTTTTGACGATCAGATCAAGTCGCTCAAGGAGCGAGGCGAGTCTTTCTATCCGCGTCGCGATCTGGGCGCTTCTATTCTTCGCCTCCTTTGCTCCACCGATGTACCACGTGAGTTCTTTGCAGACTTGGAGGGAGAGGGAGACGAGGCCGACTGCTAGATCGGCCATGGCGCGGTCGAGATCGATTACATGCAAAAATGACGAGAACTGCTCGAATTAAAAATACGGGCTTCAGCGAGAGGAGAAGTGAATGTCGAGCAGGCCATCTCACGTACTTCTAGGCGACAGTATAGCCGCGGACAAGGCTGAAGCTTGGGGCGGTAAGCGCTCGTGTTTCAAACGGGGGGCGGATATGCATGGTGGTGGCACGGGCAAACAGGTTTCTGCGTTGCTTTTCGCGTTCGTGCAGCTTTTGTGCTGTCTTAAGAAGTTCATTGGGTCGTATTTCCTAGTACTCTGTGGAGTGCGGATGACAAGAATCCCTGTTTTCCCATCTGTAGGTTTCAGCCAAGTTCGCATCAGATACCATATATGTACTTCGTAGACGACGCTCATCTCCTCTTGAATAGTAAGCAAATTAGCAAATTCCTTCTGACCTAAAACTAAAATGTATAGTCACAAGCTCCCGGGAATCCGTCGGCTTTGCTTGTACGACAAAATTGCCTTCCCACATGTTCTATCCAAGCGCCCATGGAATGGACGCTCACGTACCACCTATCCCGCAAACCCCCAATTTTCTGCATAGGATCCATCCCACAGCCATGATATACAATCACAGCCTATATCCCAAACTCGTTTGCTTTCACCCATGCATGGATCCCATATACAGTTCTCCGCAAACCATCCAACCCAACAATCTCCCGAAACCCACTGGGCATGCAAACCCTATATAAAAAAGAACTGAAACTACAGTGCCATGACAAAAGCGGCCAAATGTCGTCTCAAGAACCTCATCCCGAACCACGGATTCGCCCGCCGCTTACCCGCCGCCTAACTCCAAAACGGTTTGGTCGCGATCCCTCAGCCGCCCCCGCACAACAAAGAACCCAACCCGACGCTGCGCTCGCAAACAGCATGAAGATTCGCACTCAGACATTAAATGGGAACAGTGTTGGTGAGGTATTTGTATTGTTAGCAACGTCCTAAATTCCCATAGCGACGTTGTCGTAGGTATTGTACATTGCCGTAGTAGCCACTGACTCAATACCGCCCAAGATGCGCCCGCACCCAATCCAAAACATAAACCATCCCATCCAACCTCGCAATTTAATAGAAACGGGAACATTCACCATGATATGCAGACCGACATCTACTCCCAGAACTCACCAGCCAACCACCTCTTGACCATATCGGCCGAAGCCGCAGGCTGGTCATACGGAACCATGTGGCCACCAGCGTGAAGCCTCATGAAGGTGAAGTTGCCGCTGGACTTGACCTCGCCAATCTTCTTACCGTCGCCGCCGAGGAGGAGATCCTCCGTCGGGGCCTTGACATAATCCTTCTGGCCGGGCCACTCAAGAGCCTCGGTCCAGGCCTTGTTGCCGAGCCAGTTGCAGATGTAGTCGGCGTCACCGGCGTAGACGAGGACGGGGATCTGCTCGAGCAGACCGGGGACGACGCGGTGGTAGGGTTTCATCCAGTCGCCCTGGAGAAGGAAGTTGCGGTTAATGTCGAAGTTGCAGCTGTCGTACGAGTTGACCTCAGCGCCGACGGCCTTCATGACATCCTTCCTGTTGAGGTAGCTGCTGATCCAGTCGATCTCATCGTAGCAGAGGCTGTTATCGCCGCAGGGACGGCGGACGTCGTAAACGTTCTGGCCGGTGCGTTGGTAGGGACCGATCATGGCGTTGTTGCAGTAGATGGAGGCGGGCACACAGCTCCAGACTGATTCGGAATTGTAGCAGTTCTCGATGAGGCTGGCGCAACGGGGGTAGGCGTTGTCCATGGCCTGGCACTGGCTCTCGTCGAGGACAGCGGGCCAGCCTCCATCGCCGCAAGCCATGGGGCGGTAGTATTCGTATTGGGTGAGACCGTCGGTCAGACCGTTGCCGATGAGGACGGACTGGAGGTTGATGTTGCGCTTCTTGTGGGAGAGGATCTCGGAGGCGAACACGGGGATGTAGTGACCGGCATATGATTCGCCTGAGATGTGGAAGCTCTGCTCGGCGTATTCGGGGAACTGCTTGAAGAAGAGGGTGAGCAGGGCGTAGATGTCCTTGCCGGCTGCGACGGTATTGCTGACGGAGCCGCTGCTGTACGAGTAGCCGACGTTTACGGGCTGGTCAATGAAGATGACGGAAGCATTCGAGTTCCACGAGAAGTCGTTGTACTTGAGCTTACCGTCCTTGGCGACGGCGGAGGGGCCGAGCTCCATGAAGAGGCCCATCAGCGACGAGCAGCCGGGGCCACCGTTCAGCCAGAGCACCACGGGGTCGTTCTTGGGGTCATTGCGGGACTCGAAGAACCCTATCGTGCCGTTAGTTTCGGTGGCAGGTGGCGCACATTCGGCTACTCACAATAGAAGAGGTGCTTGTCCTCTTCCTCGTCATCCAGGTAGCCGCTGTACTGCTTGACCTTGTCGACGCCCAGCGAGCTCGGGTCGACCTTCTTGACGCGCAGGTTGTAGTTCTCGAGCTTGCCGTCGATCGCGCGCTCCTTGTCGCCATTGGCGTTCTCGACCCAGACGCTCTGGACATCAGCGCCCTTGACGACGTGGTCCCACTCGTGGTCGGGCTTGCGCGTGTGCGGCTTCGGCGCCGTGAAGAAGGACGCCTGCTCGAACGACTCGGGGAACATGAGTGCTACCTCGTCCCAGACACGGCGGGCCTCGCCGGTGAGCGACTTCAGTGACTCCTCCAGGTTGTGCAGCGGCTTTGTCCATGAATCGGTGGTCATGGACTTGAGCTGCTCCTGCAGCTTGATGATCTGTTGCTGGGGCGCGATCGAGGCTGAGGCAGCGCCCACGAGGAGCGCCGACATCGCGAGCTTCATGGCGGCGGCTAGCGGGTGCTGAGCTTCCGGAGCTCAAGCTTGGTGGTGTGGGGGTGGAAGCTTGTCTGGGGCTGAGAATAGACAGTAGCAAGAGAGAGAGAGAGAGAGTATGGGAGAGGGGCAAGTGATGGGGGGGGGAGGGGAGGCGACTGATGGGGGATGGGACGGGAGGAGTGGGAGGGAGTGAGGGAGGGAGTGATGGATGGAGCGCACTCGGGCGGTTTGTCCAGGCAACGGATCGGATGACGCAGCGGGACTTCGGGAGCTTATCTGGGTGGCTGGAGTGCCCTGGAGTGCAGTGCTGCGCTCGGGCCAGCGGTCACGAGCTCCGCGTTTCAACATTGAACGCCGCCTGGCAGCACTTGAGGCCAGAGGCCACGGGTCAAGCGATGCATTTGACATGTCCACTGCGATTCCGTTGCAGCCTTCAAACGTTCAGTCAATGTTGCGCACACTGCAGGCTCGGTGGCGGTACCTGCGTGAGCCCAAAGTGGACTAGCGCGCTCGGCTCCGTCAGCGAGGCAGCGGCAGCCGGTGCCCGTGAATCATCCTGAGTCTTCCCCGCCAAAATCAAAATCATGGCCTGTTCTCGTCCTATAAAATCGGACGACACCCCTCCCCTCTCCGCCCCATCCATCCCCGAGTGAACACCGCAAATCGCCCAACATGCCTGCCGGAATCAAGCAGCCCGGGGGCTCGGTCAAATTCACCAATCTTGCCGTGGTGCGGATGAGGAAGGGTACTGCCACCCCGCTGCCGCCCTCTGCAGACGGAGCGGCTGACGATGACAGGCAAACAGAAATTCGAGCTCGCGTGCTACAAGAACAAGGTCATGGACTTCCGGAACGACATAGAGGATAAGCTGGATGAGGTGCTTCAAGTCGACACCATCTGGGAAAAGGTTGGGAACAAGGTCCACAATGACGCCGATATCAAGAAAGCATGGCCAGGCATCGACATGAACGAAGTCATCTTGGACATACTCAAACACGGTGAAGTCCAGATAGGGCAAAAGGAACGCAACGCCGAAACGGAGCGGATCAAGCACGAGGTCCTCGACATCGTCGCGTCCCAGCTGATCAACCCGACCACAAAAGCTTTGTACCCAACTACCATGATCGAGAAAGCTCTCGATACGCTCAGCTCGCAGTCGACGAACCGGACAGCCGAGAAACAACCAGAGACGGCCCCCGAAACGGCCGGGGGGGATGTGGACGTGAAAAAACCACAGTACAAATGGAGAGGTGTGATACCAGGCAAGGATGCCAAGCCGCAGGCCATATTCGCGATGAGGTGTCTTGTCGAGCATCAGCCTATTGCGGTCGCGAGGGTGCAGATGAAAATACGCGTCACCTGTCCGACCTCTGTCCTCAAGCAGGGCGTCAAGTCTGTTCCCAAGGCCCAACATGAGAAAGAGACTGGGAACGGAGAAGAGAAGGCGCATGGATCGGTCAAAGACGTTTTACTCGGCTACTTCGCCGAGGTCCCGAGCCAGGAAACCATCGGCGCTGAGTGGGAGGCGGTTGGGCTCATCGAGCCTGGAACCTTCAAGACTATGAGCGAGTTCATCAACGGCCATACCAAGGGCCGCGGCAACATCGAGGTCCTGGACACGGCTGTGGGAAAAGAAGTTTAAGCCGACGCATTCCCTGGGGACGACCGAAACGCGGGCCGCCTATTTTTCACGCATCTGTCGACCTCTCACTGAAGCCGATCAAATCTGAGCGCCGTGTCAATGTCAGGTGCGGTATCAGACGCCCGTGTTCAAGTGCCATTTGCTGAGCCCACCCGCGCTACCCATTCCATACCCGCCCTCCGTCGCAGGGCGTTGAGAGCCGCCATTTCCATACGCATCCAACATGCTTCTTCTCGCAGAACTCCTGGGCAAAGGCCACCCGAGACACAGCCCCGCTCTCAGCAGGTACGACACACCACCATCACGCCCGAAACGAAAGAAAAGCATTTCGCATTACAGCGCTGCATGAAAACTGGAAGTGAACGATTGACGAACGCAACGTCTAGATATCCAAATCTTATGATCAGAATGAAAACACTCGTCCAATATGCTTCTATTTCTCCCACATTCTCCCCATCGCACTCCATCCACAGGGTATCGTGCACTTCCCAATCCGTCGACCCACTCACCTCCAATAGTACCCTGGCTTGTGTGGGTCACATCACTGGTACCACGACAACCCTAGAAATTTCTACCAGCCTTCTGCACTAATGCGTGAAACTTCAAACGGTAGGATTTCGCTTTTTCTAGGCTTGGAGGCCGTGGCCAGTTAGAGGTTGACAGGTGTGTGGGGATGCAGGGTGCTGCTAGGCTAGCAAGGGGGGTAAGAGGCTAGGCTGGGTTGAGAGGAGCGCTATGTATGCAGGGCTTAGGGAGGATTTTTTTTTGCGAGTAGAGGGTGGGTTTGGGGAGGGCAGGTGGGTTGGGAATTCTAGTAGTATTGGTGCGTGGTGAGCGGTGGGGGATGGTGGTTTCTAATCCCGCACTTGGCGTGATACCGCGACACTGCTCCTACGCGATGCGACACTCACTTGGTCAAGCTTTCCGTCCTGATGTCAAAGTGTTTCCTTTACGATCGAAACAGAATTTCCATGTCGGCACCATGTACGTTCCCCAGAGTCGAGTGTCACAGCTTGAATCAATACTCCCGTTGACAAGCGATAGACTTGCCGACCCACCCCATCGTCGACTCGGTTCCCATGTTTCCGAAAGTCGCTCACGCTCTCCATTTCGTAGTCAAAATACTAGTTAGAGTTTTAGTTCCACCGCGGTGGCACAATAAAGTGCTCGCCCACAGCGCAGCGTCAATCCGCTTCCACCAGTGCAATCCACTCTCACGATTCGGCTCCCCGTGAATGCCCAACACTCTGCGTTCTTGAATGTATGAGTGATTTAAGGTACACTACCGGATATCGCAAACGTGAGAATTGGCGTGCGGGCGTTATTTCGTATCCAAGGCTGCTCAGCAGCTCACCGCTACACTGCCGTGATGCTCTCTCGACACAGACAATTCTTTCCCGTCGTCAAAATTGCTTCGAACCACAGCACTTAGCTCGATGAGATCCTTGTGTTTCCGGAGGGAGGGTTCAAGGATCCAAGATCGCTGCTCCCGCTCTCCGCCAAAAGTTCGGACCTGGACACCGCTACGCTGCAATGTAGCCTCTCGATGCGAATGCGAAAAGCCTTCCTTCTCGCGCCAACTTCCAGGGTAGGATCTCCGAATCCGCTGAAGCATCATGGATCATGATTCCCTGTCCCCGCTGCGCGCAAAACGTTCCGCACTGCGCACCGCTACACTAAGGCGACGACATTCGCTTTGGGCGCGGAATCTGTCTTCTCGCCCTTGGCCTCTTCGAAGCCAAGCGCTACTCTCATCCAAAGACTAAATGCTACGAAGGGATCCTGGAACATGCAAGAGTGCTCCCCCTCCACCCAAAACATTCAAAACTCCACACCGCTGCTCCAAGGCCATGACATTTGCTGTGGACTCGGAAGTTTCCTCCTTGCCCTGACGTTTCTTCTTGCCTCCAGCCTTTTCCTCTCCCTCTCGCCCTCAACTCAAGCTTCTTCTTTTGAATTTACGTTTCAGGCGCTCATGTGGGGACTACCCCAGAATCGTGAAGGCATGCAGTGGAGCGATCATGGATCATGGATCCTAGGGCGATTCTCACCGCTACACGCGGGAACCCTCGCTACTTGCATAGTCGCCTGCTTCTCGACCTCTCCTGATCATTTCTTTGGAGCTCGTATGATGGTCGATGGGGTGCGCGGGTGTCGGGTAAGAGGTTTTCCAAGGGCCGTTTTCCTTATGGCCGAATGCTAGATTGGATGAGTGGGAGTAGGACGGCTGCTGGAACTACTCCAAAATGTCGCTTCCAGGCTCAGTAAGCTCAGAAGTGCGCTAACTTCTGTTGTATGCTTGTAGGGGTGCATGAGGGACATTCTCATGATGTAGAATGGGGTCATGAGGGGAGAGATTCATTGCAAACGTATCTATGGAAATTAGATATGCGAGATTCATTGAGCATGCAAGGAATTCGTTAGTCGTTACAGTGTGTGTGTGCCGGACACCCACCCGCCCGTTCGTCAAGTCGTCGTTATATCGTTAAATCACGTCGTTAGGATGCAGAGACGAAACCCAAGGACGCGAAAACATGCAACCAAAATGAAACGAAAAACAGAGAAGTAACGCCGGAAAGGAAAAGAAACAGAAAAACTTGTAAAGAACTAACCGCAAAACGCCCGAGGAAATAGCAGGAAAATAGACCAACCGACATCATGCACTTTTCCTATTCAGACCCAGACACCATTCGATGCGCAGCAAAGAACTCCGTTCCTTCTTGGCCTTCGCTATACGACACCGTTCGCAAATGCAAGTTCCGACCACTTCATGCTCTTCGATCGTAGCCGACATACATCTCGTGGGTTTTCAGACTTAGTCCCACCATCTTCGACCTAGTCTTCCGTTCGCGCTCAAGATCCCGAGAACGTCTGCGCTGCACGTTCTGAACCCCCAAATGCGCTCAATTGGCTCAGCGATCATCATCCAGTCAAAGCCGCGCACGTCGTACATGTCCAGCACAACGCGGACCAGCCAGGGGTCGTACATTGGTTGGCTCATGTCTTGATAGACATCCAGTGTCGAGCTCAAGATCTCCGGTGGTGAAGCGATCTTAGCTGATGCCGTGTTGATGTTCGCGGGACGATGATGCGGACCCGAGTGCTCCAGACTGGGCGACGGAATGGCAGGTGAGCCTGAGGTGAAGAGTCCGAATTGGGAACCTCCCTCGCTGTCTGTTGGCGAGCTGGCACCAGAGGAGGTGGTGCTGCTGGAAGCATCAGACATGAGTGAGTCGTCGCTCATCTTTGTCTGTAGTGTTACTCTGTTGCGCGCCAGTATCGCGTGCTCGGCCGCCTTGAGCGCATCGTGGCGCGGGAGTGGCTTTGGAATCGTAATTGATCCAGTAGACTTAGAGTACGGGCTATCATCGATTGGCGTCACCGAGATCCGGGAAGACGGCGAGTCGAAAGACTGCGAGCGATGGATCCGAATCTTCGGCGAGGGCGTCCTCGGAGGGGCAGGCAGCAGGGCCGCCATATCAATCGTGGAAGGGGATTAGGGGCAGTGTTGTACGTGTCTATAAGTGGCGAAACCCGAACCTATGAAGGAAATGCGATGGGAACCGAAAAGCCGCACGCGGCTCGCCGACAGAAGAAGAATACACAGGCGAGACGGGACAGCCTGGTCTGGCCGTCATGGCAACGGGATGGCATCTGAAGCTTATATCCCGCGGTCCTGCACTGCCGCCCTGCGTTGGCCCTGCAGGTATGCAGGGCGTTGTTGTACGGCGTGGGTGGTGGAAATTCGAGGGTGTGGTGGGCCTGTCGGTCGATTGCGGCCTGCAGGATGCGGGGAGGGGAGGTCCAATACGAGCGGGTGATACAGTCGGAAAGAGAACGGCGAGTGGTTGATGGTCAGTCGCAGAGCTCGGGGGAGTGGGACAGGGCGTGGGAGGACAACGCACTCCGCACTTGGCGAAAAGGAAGTAGTCGAGGCCTCTCGAATGGACTGGTCGTCAAAGGATCGTGTAACGTGTGTAAACGCCGTGAGGGTTCAATCTATGTCATTCTCGAAGGGTGATCCTGACCATTTTACGTGTCCCGCCATTCGTCCCGAAATCTTTAGTCTTACCCTCCGATCTCAACCGAGCTTCCGCACTCAGTTGTACTGTTGCGCCGTTAACGGTCCGAGCCGCCGAGGTACTAGACGGCACAAGTCAGGAGACCTCGTGCACCCGTGGCGGGCCCAACACGCGACCGCACATGTCTCGTCCGGAGTGGATCGAGCAGCCTCGCAATTTGCAGGGGTGTGACGTGGTAGCACTTGTACCTTAGACCGCATATGCGGCCGGGGTGCCATTCGCCAATAGCAGTCCGGCTCGGCGTAAGGCGTGCTCTCCAATATTTGATAGTTGTGGGCCGGGATTTTGGGTGCAATGGCGGATGGTACACGTAGTGGCGTGGTGTTGGTGAGGTTTCGAGATGATCGGGGGATGCAAGAGCGCGATTTCTGGATTGGGCGTCGAGAACCTCGGCTTTGTCATCTGACCTGGATTGGGGAGTTCCAATCCACGAGGCTGCTGGACGGATGTGAAGAAACACGGTCGCGGTCGAAGAGAAATGTACGTGCGCAATCGATTACTTGGTTGCACTACGCACATTTGCCACAGACTTTCGGGTGATCCCTGCGAACTGGGTTAGCGTCTCTCACATACCTACTTCGCGGTGTAAATTCATATACATAGATTCTACACCTGTCAATCGCCCCTGGCGTAGGAAGTGAATTTAAACTATAGTGACTTCTTGTTCCTCGTTCACATCCGCCCACCATGTACGTACGAAACCGCGTCTTATCTGTTGCAGTCGCTCCCACCTCCTCTCCAACATCTAACAACTCAAGGTAGACTCCCGTTCTCCGGAAAAAAAGACTCCAAACCTCGAGCCGGTGTCGATACCAGCCCATGACTCCATATGACATTTGGAGAGGAACTCCACATCTTGTCATTCCAATCCTTGAATCTACGATGCTCGCTCCTCAACAACAAACAATATAGCTCGCTTTCCGGCACCAAACTATCCGGTCTGTACGTGCCCACTTCTGAAATCTTCTCTGATTTGTAATCGAGTGGGTCAAGACGGTGCGCTTCCGTCCGGGTTTCGGGGCGAGGATTATTGATGGCGCAGTGTCAACAGGGCACGATTTTGCCTCGAATCACGACCGCTGCACCTCTTTCGTGCGCATCAAAATCCTGTCGTAGTATGATTGTCAATTTCGTCGCGCGAGGCCGCGCGAGGCCACGCGAGGCCACGAGATGATATTCGCTGAATGTGATCGGATCAAATTGTACTCTTCGTTTGGTTAGCCAGCATGCAGTGTATAGCCAGATCGAATCGTACAACCGTAAACATCAGCCCAGGACCATGAAGGCGCTATGTGAAGCGAAATTGCTCGCACTCTTTCTTTCGGGTCGGTCCACCAGATTAGCTCATCCAAGAAGAAATCCAGCCATAAGCTAAAAGAGGCTTCCATTTGGTATTTCTTTTGTAGGATCGATGCGATACCGGCTATTGCGACCAGTTTGTCGGTACGATGCGTCAGTTATGTACCGACGTATGATTCTAGTATGCACGCCCAGAGGTCGCGGACTCTCTGGCTCATCTCGGGGGCGTTTAGATCCTGCCATAGCAAAGAAAGCTCGGCATATTTCGTCTTGAGAGCGTTTAGGTGGTTGGTAGCAACGTGCTCATCACCGATTTCTGATCTGTGCTCGCACGCAACGCCTCTGCGGCATTCCCAGTGAATACCTGCGGTCCCAAAATACACAGAACGCGGCGTCAAACATCGCTCTTGGAAGCACCGACCGCGGGAGTCGATCGCGAATGTCCCTGGTACGTTGCCCTCAAAATCTCCATAGGCGTCACCTTCGAACTCGCAGAAGGCATTCCCTTCAAAGTAGCTTCGGTAACTGAGGCCATCGGCAGTCAAAATCTTGCAGTCGACCCACTGCAAGTGCTGCCGCTCGACTAAGAAGCTTTCCGTTATATCGGTGGATGTCGTCGCAGAAATAGTGGAGGCAAAGCCGGCATATACGTCTTCCATAAGTGCAGCCTCATCTTGGAAGTCTCCACTTGGATCTTGGATGATACACAGGGCATCGATCCATAAGTAATGTATTGATAGAGCTCGACAAGCTGTGACAGCATCCTGGGCCACGTTGCTGAGAGATTTGAACGGAATCCGTTGGGTGAAGTCTGAATAGTTGCTTCACGAAAGCATAAGCTGAGGAACCAAGCCCAGCAGTAACTCAGTGTTGCGTAGGGAGCGTCGGCCGCCGTTGTACCAGCAACTAATCTAACGTCTTCAATGTCGCCAATATTGAGGTCCAACAGCCTCATGGGTTTTTGGAGCAGTTGACTGCTTCGACATTCAGAGTGCAGCGAAGTGCATATGTTTAACCACTTTGCCACCATCGCATAACATTCTTTCGACCCCGTAAAGCACGAGAACTGGGCACGCGCTGCTTCCGGCTCTTTGACATCGCGAAGAATCCCTCCGAGGTATCCTGTCCGATTGTGGAGTCGCGCCGAAGCAAGGATATTCAAAGTGACAGCATCTGTGGTCTCAGGGCCCGTGTACAGGTCAAAAGCTCTCCAGCCGTCAGGTGCCCCTTCGTCGGGCACTCGTGCCGTCGTGTAGATACTTCTCTCGTTTGGTCATGCACTCCTCTGAGGTTTCAAGGGCTTGTTTAATTCCGTTTGGTCCTTGGCTTGCAAAAAGACTACCAACGAGAATTGAGCAAAGATGGCAGTGAGATTGCTGTGCGCCGTTGATGAGAGCTTGTGCGACTGGGTAGTGGCCGAGTAGTGTGGTTTGTTGGTCTTTCATCAAGCAAGGAAGGACTGATGTGTAGAGCTCTTTGACAAAGTTCCTGCACCAACGGCACAGTTTATGGGGCGTCGCAATTGTCAATTCGTGGCTTTGACCTTCGTTGTTTTGAGTGGTCCTGGTACGCGTGAAGGCTCGGTGGCGCCGGAAAACACTGTGACATGGGGAAAGAGGGTTATGCTTCGGCGCTAAGCCACTTTGGGCGCAGTCAATCGTGCCCCACTCAAGAACGGTGCAAGTGCACCAGTGTGCTTTCTGGTGGGTCCATTAATGCATAGATGGATATTACTACTACAGCTATGCTACTTTTCATTTCTCGTTATATCATCAGATATTCAAGCTTCCACCAAACAGAGTATCGCACATCTGCACGCTGCGTTCAGCCCTCGAGACCGATCCTCTCGGCCGTAAGAATGAACTCCATGAACCCAGCATTTGTGTCAATAATGTTCTGAATGTACTCTTCGCTCGTCGGGTAGAAATTAGTCGGGTATCCGAACTCCATCGTATATCCATACACCTTGTTGACCTTTTTGTTCTTGTGCCATCTGCTGAAAGAATAATCGTCGCTAGCACCTGACGTAGGATACAGGCCAACAGCTTGCTGAGGGACGTACTCGCGTCCACCAACTGCTTCCATGGCAGCGGTCGTGAGATTGGCTTGCAGGGCAACATTATCCCAGTCCTCTTGGTCAATGTACTCCTTGTACACTTCATCGTCGACGATACCCCGCTTGCCGTCGTATGCCGGGTTGAACAGGTTCTGCTTGCGGTCGTACGACTGATCAACGTCATCACCCCACGAATACAAGAGGGTACCAGCAGCCGAGTGTACATCGATGAACCACCGAATCTTAGGATACTCGTCGTACACCCAGACCATGTTCCTCGTCTCAGGCTCCGAGAAAGGCGCAGTGCCATAGAAGGCCTGCGACGAAGCGTTCGTGGACGCAGGCGAGACGGAGGGGTCGAAGTACTTGGTGAAGTTCCACATGAAGTCAAAGTTGCGGTTCAGATCGACACCGACGCTAAGGGGTTCGTTGGGCCTCGCGCTTTTTGGGTTGCGGTTCTTGCGCCAGAGGTTGCTGTTTGCTTGATCGTAGCGGACGCCGTCTGGGTTGGTCATGGGGATGAAGACGATTCCGGCGCCGAGGGCGGTCTTGACGTCCTTGTTGCTGTATTTCTTGTTGCCATAGGTCAAGCCCTTGCGGTGTTTGTTCGCATACAGCAGATCCGAGATGAAGTAGATAAGATTATCGGGGCCGCCTCTTTCGCGAGCATGAATGCCGGACGTAAAGTAGATGTATTGCTTGTCCTTCTTGATCTTCTCGGCCTTGTTCGCGACGCCGCCGATGACCGTGTTGCCCTCGAAAGTCTTGTGAGGGGGTGTGAATAACGTCATACCATACTCTTTCTGTAAGCCCTTCATAGCCGTGTAGACTTCATCCGCATTGAAGATACCCGCAGCCTGGAGTCCCGCATACTCGCTCGGCTTTCTAGTACCCAGGCCACGAGGAGCCACTTTCCCGCCCTTGAATCTGTCACCTTTGCCGATCGGTGCCGTTGCAGTTTGTCGCTTGTTTATATTATGCAGAGTTTCCACGCGCACGATGTCCGGGTCCAGGCTTCTCTTCAGATCACTCAATTGTTCCTCTGAAATGACGGCGTGCACCTTGTGCTCGCCGTCAGCGGGTATGACGACGGGACGGCAGCCATAGTCGATCTCGTTATTGGTGGAAATGAAGTCGTATAGCTGGTTCTTCTCTTTTGCCCAAAACGCGACGCTCAAGACATCGGAAGCGATGACCGTGCCAGGCAGCAAACCAAGAAGCGTGGAGACCTTCATGACGAAATGGTAGCTATAGCAATGCTGTGACGAAGACACTAAGAAGAGTACCTGTCCTACTTATCATTATTTATCTCGGCTGAGAGATTCGAGAGGCTGCCGTGGGAACCTGCGTACGGTTTGGCACCTTCCGCAATAGGCAATCGGAATGCTCTCCCAAGACACAAGCGCACTTGGCCGGCGCACTTGGCCTACGATTATAAGCAGGTCCGAAGTGTTATCTGGGGCGGCAATACGAGCTCGTGCCTTTCGCAAGGCTCTTCGATCCCAAGCAGGTCCGGTTTCCGGGTTCGCGGCGACGAGGGCTGCGAGAGACCGTGCTGCTGCATTGCACGTTATCGGTCTGGAAGCACAGTAAAAAAAAAAAAGCATTGTTGACAGGGAACCTCAGTGGACGAGGTATGGGGAAGCCAAAGTAAATATTCCGCGCACCATCTATCATCGTAGAGCCATTTTGCAAATCCTGCAGCAGACCGCAATAGCCGTTTGATCTCAGCCCTCCACTTTCGCTTGTCACCCCTCCCCTACCGGTAAATCCACATCCGATCTGGTTCGCCATCTTAACCTCAACGTCCAGCTCCTCCGCATACGCATATACTAGCCCCGAATTCCTCTGGAACCACCGACCGCACATTTCGAAGCAGTCCTCTAGGAATCGGGACAGATCTGGGAGGATCGATCAGAAGTCCATCTGCCTACCAAGGCCTTTATGGCTTACAGCTGAGCAGTGGGCGCATTCCATATTACCAAATGCTTAACTCGATGGAGGGCCAGCAGACGACCTTGCCGGTGACGGGTCCGATGACAACCAGTGCCGACGCAGTCGAGCTTTTTACGAGGACGATTGTGGACAGTCAGCCGTGGCTGTACGACCCGGGATGCATTCCGCTCCCATGGAATCAGCAAGCTCTCGTTGATGTCTCCTCTAGAAGAAATCTGCGTATCGGGGTGTTTGGATGGGATGGTGTCTGCTTGCCACAGCCTCCGGTCCGCAGAGCGCTCAGGTTGACTGTTGCAGCACTTCAAGCACAAGGCCATGAGATCATTCTTTGGAAAATTGATACAACACGCGTGACGGAACTCATTTGGCGCGTTTTCCGATCAGATGCTGTTGGCGACATCCACAGATGTTCGCGTTTCCGGGAGAGCCACCAATGGAAAATGCCTGCGAAAGACCGGGTCCACCAATCACTCTTCTTGAGGGCTGGCATCTTGCCATGGTGGTCTAGGATATTCGAGCCGTTGTATTGAAGCAATGGAATGAGACTGCGAGGGACGGGCTCCTACCTATGGACTCGTACATCTCACCAGTGAACCCAGTCGTTGCACCGCGCCATGGCGACTATTCCAGGGTTCGCTATTTCGTATACACTGCATGCACAATTCCTGTCGGCTTTGTCCACCCTGACGTGGATTTGGCCGACGTAAAGAGCTTGAGCTTGGATGCACACGGGGATTCACTGTCGCCACCCACTTGTGGGAGAGATGAAATGATTTAACAAACTACAATCCGAATACTTACGCAGTGCTTCCAGTGGCGTTGCAGGTAGTCGGCAGAAGGTTTGAAGAGGAAAATGGTATCGGGATCGTGAAGATGATGTCAGAATTTGTTAAAGGCGAATTAGGATAAATAGAAGTCGCTTTGCCTAAGATATAGACACACCGGAATTTTAGTAGCTTCGAGGCAATTCCAGTACCTTTTCCCCAATGTAGTTCAGGATCATCTCCCTGCTCACCGGGGCAATCCTAGGAACTAGACACTCCCTAAACCATCGCTCAACGTCGTACTCTTGTGCGTATCCCATTCCACCGTGCGCTAGAATCGCTCTCTCACAAGCTGTGAATGCTGCCTCTGCCGCAAGATATTTCGCGCTGTTCGCCGCAACACCTATTGCGTCTTGTTTGATGGTGTCGTCTGTCTTGCTGGCGTCATAAAGTCGTGCGGCGTGATAGGTGGCCAGTTTGGCAGCCTCGAGGCGCATGTATGCATCTGATAGGGGATGCGCAACGCCTTGGTTCATGCCGATTGGGCGCTGGAAGACAACGCGTTCTCTTGCGTAGGCACTCGCTTTCGCTAGAGCGGCATATCCCAACCCCAAAGCTTCGCCAGCGAGCAAGCACCGCTCTGCATTCATGCCATGTAGAATGATCTTGAAACCCTCGCCTTCTTTGCCGATCAAGCAATCTACCGGGATCGTGTAATTGTCAAAGAAGACTTCGTTCGCATCCACGGCACGACCACCCATCTTTTTGATATTGCGCATGCTGAGGCCCGGTGCTGATTTATCGATCGGTATGCAGAATAAGCTCAATGCCTTGGAAGGCTTCTCTGCTTCTTCACGAAGAGAGGTTCGCGCAAGTAGGATCATTCGGTCGGCGACTTGCGCACAGGTAATCCAGATCTTCTGGCCCGTGATGCTGTATGTCCCATTATCTTCCTTCTTCGCCTGTGTACTCAGTCGAAGGGTATCAAGTCCAGCATTGGGCTCCGTAACACCGAAACAAGTCCTAAACTTGCCGCTGATGATGTTGGGAATCGTCTCGTTCAACTGCTTCTCCGTGCCGAATTTGGCGAGCGGCTGGGTCGCGTAAACGTTCGCGTGAATTGCCTGGGCGCCTGCCATTCCAGCTCCAGATTCAGCAATGGTTTGCATCATCATGGTGGCTTCAGAGATACCGAGACCCGAGCCGCCAAAAGCTTCTGGTAGCGCGATGCCGAGCCAGCCATCTTTTGCAAGCGCTGCATGAAAATCGGTGGGATCGGTGCCTTGTTCGTCGTGTTCTTGCCAGTATGTATTAGGGAACTGGGAACACACGGCAGCTACCGCTTCCCGGACAGTCAACTGCGTCTCAGAAAAGCCGGTCGTCTCCATAATGCGCATGCGCTGCGTTGTTGAGAATGCACATCTTTGTGCTCGTCTGATAAGGCATGGTGTCGAAAGAAGAGAAACACCCGACTTTCGAAGTTGGAGTACGAGTGAACGGGACATGACTGCGGTGGCCGTTGGTTGGGGCCGTCGATAATGACGATTGATGTGTTGATGATGCCTCCTCCTCCTGAGATTGGTATAGCCGACTTAGAGTGGCAAAAACGGTTTAGCTTCTTGAGCAAGACGCCGATGTGAGCCTCGGATTGAACCTCTGAAGCGCGAGGCCGCTCTCATTTGGCCGGACACGAAACTCGGCATAGGTTGCATTGTGCTGTGGGATGCTTCCGACGCACTTGAGTGTGCTCTCGACAATCTTTCTGTGACGGACCTGGGACTTTTCGGATCGCTTACATAATCATTCTCACAATTTCGGCCACACAAACCGAACCTCGGACCGTCCGTGTAGCCCGTCACCGGATCCTACATCTGCACTACCCATTCTCGATCTACCAAAAATCGCATGGCGGCATCTCAGCGCACCGCCGCTAGGACCTCCAATACCTCTCAGATCTGTTGTGATAAGAAAGTGAACTGCAGCGGTGACCAGCCCTATAAATAATGCTCTAAACGCCGCCTCCAATGTGTGTTCTCCCGCTCACAGAGGAGGCGTCTTTTTCCTGTAACGTAGGTTGTGCTTCATCTCCTTTCGTCTTTCGTAAGGCTAATACTCTTTCAGGCAGATTTACTGCAGCAAATGATGCACATCCTGTTACAGCCGGGTCGGAATCGGCGGTCACTGATCCAGAATATTTTAGGCTCAGCAGCGTGGATTTGTCGAGCATTCTCTTGGAAGGCAACGACTATCTGTACGGAGTTTATCACGCATCAGGTGTACCTCTGACTGGCGTCGAACAGATCGACTGGGAAACTTTGGGAAACCGAGCTTCGAGTCGGAGTTGAGTGCCTTCACGCCCAATCGTGCCGAATCGGACGCTCACATACTGACTTTCAGGTGAGATGCATCTTTGTAAGCCTTCTACGTAATGATAGAGTACTCTCTAGGTATCACCGTCAATTCATTGGTGGCCGCAAGTACAAGTGAGGGTTCTCGGAAAAGCTTGATATGACAGGTAGTCATCGGCAGTAAACTCTGCCTTCTGGATCCATCCCGAGATTGCGCGGGCGAAGACGTAGACGATGGTGGTTATGACAATTAGAGGGTTCAAGGTGCCCCAGGAAGGCTGGTCGTAGACGATGGGGACAGAGTCCGGGTGGCCCATGATGCGGTTTGGTAAGATGCGATGACTCGACGAGGGACGGAGAGAAGAACCAGCCGCAGACGAGAAGTGGGTACATGAGAGTCCATTTGCTCTTTCCCAGAAGGCAGGCACTGCTTATCTAACATCACCCAGTATTATGGTATGTATTCTTTGACCAATACGATGCCGCGACCGGGGAGCCTGGCCGCATACATTCTACCGCAGCCTCGGTTGAGTGCAGCCCTGGCCCCCCGTTATTGCAGGATTCGTGCGCCACAGTTCTGGAGTGCTATGCCTGCACGTGCGAACCCCTCGAACCGCTGAAGGAGCAGTACCACAGGTAGTAGCGCCACGGCCACCGCCATTTTCACCACGCAGAGCCACTGAAAAGGCGGCACAGTTTTTCAGCCTATATTCGGGAGCCGGAGCATGGTCGCCCGCCCCATTGCGCTTCTGTGTGCTACTGGCCCGCATATAGTGCTATATTACCGCCCTTACTTTCCTTCCCTCCGCCCTTTGATCTGAATGACCTTCGGACATCAAGACTCAATACACCATGACCTGGGCAAGTAGTCTGGCCCAGAAGCTGCTCGTAACGTTCAGCCTCTTCATCATGGTTTACTTACCAATCTCTCTCTAGTAATGTTACTCGCCACTAATCTGTATACCGCAATACCTCGTCGAAACATGGCTCTACAACCTATATTTACATCCTCTAGCGGAGTATCCGGGGCCTATCTCCTGGCGCGCGTCTCGTCTCGGGTACATGAAGTCGCTTTGGTCCGACTAGTTGCATCGGGACGTTCGTATCCTCCACCAGCAATATTGCGACATCGTCCGCATTGCCCCTAAAGAGCTCTCCTTTGCTCAGACTGATGCCTGGAATGACATCTACTCAAACAGTGGAGCCGCTAATGCCTTTCCCAAGAGCAAAGTCTGGCACAATAAGCAGCCTGGACGGCCCACGTCGGTGCTCCATGCAATTGATCCCAAGACCCACGCCCGATTCCGCAGAGCCATTGACCCAGGCTTCGCCGAGCGAGCCGTCTTGATGCAAGAGCCTCCTGTGCAAGAGTATATCGAGAATTTCATCTCCAGAATCCGCGCCATGGCAGGGGCAGGCCCCGACAATGCCGCCATGATCAATATAGTGCGGTGGTACAACTATGTCACGTTTGACTTCATCGGAGAATTAGGTTTCGGCGAGTCGTTTGGCTGCCTGGAGAACGATGGCTATGACCCGTTATAAGCAGGTGGGGGCTATGTCTTAAGGAGGCTTGGGAGCAGAAATGTGTGTATTGTGTGTGTATCGAAGTGTCTGTGTATAAAAGCAATCAGAGGCTCTTAAGTATTGATCGAGCTGAATCATCAGGCATATTGCCGTCATGCGACATAGTAGCTCTGGCTGCTTACACCCGTGGATGACTATCGTCTTCAATTCCTTAAAGGCCGCAACTCAATTCGCGACGCTGCGCTTCAATCCTCCGTTCGACAGCCTGCTGCTGGCCATGATTACCGCCACTATTAAGAAGATGGCCGACGAGCACTGGCAGCTAGCCGTGGACAAGCTGGACCGACGCCTCAAGCTAGAGAAAGATCGCCCCGACCTCATCTCGCCGATCCAGAAGCGCAACAAGGAGGCTCCCCAGGACGGCTTAGAGTAGGGCAGCTTAGGCATCCACGAACGATTTCGAAATCTAAAGCGCCGCCTCTCATACCCATTTCGACAAGAGGACATTCTGTTCTGGAAAGACACCTTGGAAGGTGTCCAACAGGACCTGCACACGGCAATGTTGACATTGAACTTGTATGTGAACCCATAAAACATGAATGCAGGAATACCACTTAGCGAACTCATAGGGAGCAACAACGTCGAGATTTTGAGAGCATAAAGCATCAGATCGCCGAAGCTACACGGCTTGTACAATTTGGAAACCAGACCGTTGCGAGGCGACAAGAGACGCTGCATGATGAGACCAGCTTGCGACTCGCGGATCAAACCCAGCTAATCATATCCGGTCTTCGCACAACGAGCAAGTACTTTCCTGCCATAGAAAAAGATGTTCCTCGTTCTCAAGAGTCAAATTTCGACACGTCACCGACGCTTTCGCAGGTGCTATTGTCAGTAGGCAAACTAGTTCGTATAATCCCATATAATCCGTGAGCTTAGTCACTAATGAAGGAAAGGAAGCGAAACTTGATCGTCTAACGCCTCAATCCATCTCGCCATCTCGCCTCCGCTCTGACTACGTCGAATGCAGGACAATATCGAATCGCATCACAAAGCTGAAAACAAGGCCTGAACGCATGCTCACCACTTGTTCATGCCCAAATCAAACGTACAATACCGTGTATCTCCAATGGCCGGTGCATCTTCAAAGACACCGAAAGTTTGTGCACGAGGTACACTGTCCACACGCCGTTGACGAGGACGTAATGTCAGATCTTACTCTCCGATTCTCTATGTGTGTTATGGCGTTGAAGCGAAAATTCCAGATCGCTTTCAACGTTTCGGAAGTTGCTGGAGCTTCCACGATAAGATATTCTCTGATTTACTATCGTGTGGTACCCTACTCTTCACCTGCCTTTCGTCTTTTCAAGGCAAAACACCCTGTCGATGAATACTTACAGTCCGCTGCGGTCAATCTCACGCGTATGATCCAGAATGGAGAAGCTTCACCGCACGATCGAGTTCCCGATGGAAGATCTTTACTTCACGTATGTCCGGCACAACCCCTTGAACAACATTCCCAGAGATTAACACGCAGACAGTACTACTGTTCCAACATTTTCTTTGTCGATGGGCATGGGAATAGAAATTCACAGTACTGTTCGCTCGGCTTGCAATTATTGCAGTACGTTGGACAGTTGGCCTTTGAAAAGGACGACTACGGCTAGTAAGTTTGATACTAACAATATGAAGCGCCTGAAATCTGACTCATTATTGACAGCACGTGTCTGGACTACATTTCATTCGAATATGACAGAAACGATCTTTGCAGGGAGTTTCAGCGACATAGCGTGCCCCTCTCATTATCACATCTATTATCGACATGGCCTATGTTACGTTACCATAAATACGACGACCCTGAAAGTCTCATCGACGACTCGGGTTTCATGAAAATGGTGATGGTGAGATCTGAGACCGGACTTCAGGCTCTGCTCTCACAGAAGCAATTGGTGGATGCCATCAGTGGCCTAGAGGGATTCAATCTTTACAGTCTCGCCACGAGACTGGGGTGGGCGAAGGGATGCAAGCTCTTGTGGTCATACCGAGTACCGCTCGCGAAGACCTGCAGGAATGATCCCAGCGTCCCTTTTGATGAAGCTTTGCTACGTTCAGCGTCCGTTGCCGAAGACATCGATACTCTACAGTTCTGGCTTAACCTTAGAGGCGAATTGTGCGCAGAGGAGCTACATCAACTTGGACCACTCGAGGATGCCCTTCGCAGGTCCGCACCGGAGCTATTCGACGCCGTACTAAACGCCATTGTTCAACAGCGAAAGTCGTTACAGCGCCTTGCAGAATCGTATCTAGATCCAATGGATCGTTTGCTTCAGTCCCAAGGTTTACTAGACGCACAAGCCTTCAGGGTGTTAGAGAAATTGGCGGAGAAGAACATACCCGTTCATCCTTCTTTGCGGCCTGCAAGAAGAAGCATCTGGCACATGGATAATTGGCGAACTGCAAATCCCGCTATCTGGGATCGTCTTTACGACACTGGTTTCCGAGACGTTACTTCGGCCCATTTCGAAGATGACCAAAGACCTTCGATCACACCGCTGCTATACAGCGTCAATGGTCCAGCACGCCTTACCGCAGTTGATTGGTTCATCTCTAAAGGCGCCAGTCTGTATGAGAAATGGCCAAATTCCCACACCACGGCTTTACATTGCCTAGCTTGGACTCTGGGCCGCTTGTTCCGTCTCGATCGTCCCAACCGTACTGAATATGTCACAGACCCGTGCTCCGATGGTTGTGGCTGTGGATGCAGTACTTCAGGTTGTTTGTTCATCACGGTATTTGCTCGAGCATACCTTCAAGCATGATCGCAGGCCGAAAGTTTGCGTTCTCTGAGTGTGCTTATTAGTCAAGCGCTCGATTCTGTGGAGAAAAGGTGGCTTATTTCCGAGTTCATCCGTCTCGTTGTCTTCGCTCATCTGGATATACGGCATACGTGCTGTGATATCACACGAATCCATCACTGGGGTAGAGATGATCCGGATCTGGCGAGATCACCGGTGCCTCGCTATCCGCCGAAAGAGAGGGCTGAATACTGAGAGAAGATGCTTTCCTCCTGGACCTCCTGGAGCAACTCGTCACGGAGTTCGATGTCGAGTATGACGAATCTGGGTTGAATGCGGAGAAGTTCTTCGAGACCAGACTATCGCCAAAAATGGACAAAGTCCTGGAAGACTTAGCTAGGGAGGACGAGAATATGTATGGAGAAGGGAGGGCCCAGATGGGCGTCATTATGGAGATAAGGGAAAGGCCCAAGACCGAAGGCGACGATGATGAGGATGCGGACCAGGATAAAGACGAGGAAATTAGTGAGGATGAGTATGGTGATGGCGACTAATAGGGTGATGGCAGCGGGAAGTAGAACGGCAAGAATTGGGAGAAAGATACTATAAAGAGGGAAGAATGAGCAGAATGAGGATTAGAGCGGAGACCAACATGCCGCTGCCTGGACGGAGCTCGGTAATTGGGATACACAACCCAAGGGAATTTGTCATTTGTGTCTTTTCTGTCACTGCTCGGCTTTTCTCCGAGTGCCCTTTTTTTTTAATTAGGTTTGCTCATACACTCGCTTGCAGAATCGGCTTCCGGTTTTTGCAACTTCGAACCCTCTCTCTCTGCACGGGCCTCAGCCTCGCTTAGCGGAAGCTTTACCTTATTCGCTCTAGATTTATCTTTAACAAACTTTAGCATGTAATCTACAGGAATAGGGTACTTCTTTATTACTAGAAAGCTTATAAGCTCCTAGTAGGTGCAGGTTAGCCGTCCTCCCTACTAGTATTATTAGAGGAGTTTATTAGTTTAATAAGGTAAAAGTAGCGAATTTATAAGGCCTGTAGAACTTTCTAGAAGTAGCCGCCTTACTACTAACTTAATCTTAAGCATGCTAGAAGCTTCGCTGTAGCAAATCTATAGGCTATATATTTTTACTAATTCCTAGCCCTCTATAAAATAGAGGGAATAATAAATATATAATAGTAAATAAGAATAAACTTAGTTTAAATAGTTCTAACGCCTGTTACCTATAACATTATATAGCCATATCCTTCTATAGCTAGTAGTAATACTAATCCTATTCTTAGATACTATATTACGTAACGGCTAATATTCTAGTAGTATCTATAAGATATTCTCTAAATTATAGGTAACCTACATACGATCTAAACTTATGCCTATACCTTAATAGTAGTCTATGTTGCCCTCTAACCTGGACGCTAGCTAGGTTAAGTTAAGCGAGAAAGCAACTAAGTAGACCTAATTACTATAGCCCTCGAGCGTCTAAAGGCAGGCGCCGCTGTTTGCATCCTAAATCTTAACCGTGTTATTATAGGACCCGGACGCCAGCCGTGTTAAGTCGGGCGAGAAGGCAACTAAGGCAACCCCATAGCTATGTCCCTTAAGTGTCTAGAGACATGCGCTCCATTTCTCGTCCATAGCTAGCATTATTACTATCTATTTTAGCTCTTCTCTTTTAAAAAGTCCTCTTATTAGGCTTTAAGTTAGGCTAAATAGAAGTGCTAAAGTATATGCCTAAAGAGGGTAGTTCTCTATTACTAACTTATAAGATATAATAAATTAGCGCGCATCTTTAACTAGTTTTATAAAGCTAAGCGTATCTATTTATCTCTAAGTTATATTAGCGTTAATATAAAGCATTACTACTTTAGTAGTTACCTAAGCAAAAGCGTTAAGCTTTACTATTATAAGCACACCCTTAGACATGCTTCTATAGAGGCTTAGAGCCTTAAGCTAGTAAAGATATTTCTTTTAAATAAGACCTTTAATAATATCTTTATCCTAAGTGTCTATTCCTTAGTTTGCAGAGCTAGAATTCTAGTAATAGAGGTAGTTAGCCTAATAAACGCACGAGTATTAAATTATTACTAGCAGATTATTAACTAGTACTTTAACCTTATTAATTAGAAAACCTAGAGCGCTTAAGTTGTATATATTACGTTTTAGTATATTAGATATAAGCTTAAGTAACCTAGAGAAAATATTATAGTGCATCCTGCCTTAAGATAAGAAAATTATATCTCGTATTTTATTACTTAAGTAGTCCTTAGCTAATTAGTAGATAAGGTAGACCTAGTTATCCCTAACGGCGAGAAACAAACTATATATAGTCGCGATCGTTCTTACGTTTCTTATAAGTACGAAAATCTAGCCTAGGAGTCTGTATAAGCTGCCTATTTTAGCTAGATAAAGCGGACAGTATGTAACGTAAGTAGTAGAAAGCAGGAGCTAGTAAATCTCTAAGTTTCTCTGCTTTAGCTACTGTATTTATTTTATTATATAATTATATAGCTAGTATAAGCCTAGTAGCGTGTTACGTCCCTATGGGGTAGCTAGTCCTATAAGGGTAAGTTAGTTCTTAGGCAGGAGCGATGACAGGGAGGAGGCTGTTAATTACGTAAGTAAGTAATAAGATAGTTAGTATTAAAGTTATAAAACTGTTAAATTAATAATACTTAATAGAATCTAAATAATAGATTATTAACTAAGTTAAACACTAGAAACTATAAGGGTTCCTATTATTCCTATATACAGCAATGCTATCCCTTTAGAGTGCTGTTATCCTAAAAGTATAAGATAGTTTAGCTATCTAGAAATAGTTAACTATTCCTTACTTAGCAGAATGTTGTAGCTTAGCAGGATAGTATTATTACCTAATCTTAGTTATAGTATTACAGCGTTACCCTATATTATTACTATTATTCTATTCTTTCTACCCTTTATTCTACATTCTTAAATCTTAATATTACCTTCTCTCTTTCTAGGTAATTATTCTAATACCCCTGCTTACCCTTCTATACTATATTAAGTGTTAGTATAAAGTCTATAATACCCTACGCTTTATTTATATTCTATAGACCTTACTAACTATGCCTAAGGAATAATAAACTAACAGAGCGCGTGCGCCTTATAGAGAAACTTCTACCCTTAAGCGTTAATTCTAGGCAGCGCGTGTACGCGTAGCTGCGTAAGAGATATTATTTTAGTATAGTTATTATAAAAAGAAGAGTCTATAGTATTTTATAGATATAGCGTCTAATTATTACGCTAGGTATATTATAGTAAAGGCTAAGTATAGTCTATTTATTCCTAAGAAGGAGTAGAAGAAGGTAGAGTAGGAGAAGCGTAAAAAGGAGTTAGCGCTTCTACGTGCAAAGAAGTCTACTACGCAGATTACTTAGGTAGTTACTTACGCGTAGCGTAAATTAGTAAAGTTAAAGAGTTATAAGTAAGATATAGCGCGTTATAACCTTACCTTACTATAGGTTTAGAATTAATTAAATAAGTTAAGTATGCTATTCTTATTTTCTATAAGTATAGTTTCTACTAACCTAGGCTAGTTATAGGTTAATAGTCTTTCTTCTAATCCTTTATTAAATTAGCTTCTTAATAATTTCTTATTCTTAGTTTCTTTAGAGTTTATTCTTAGTAGTTTAGGTTTTTTTATTACTATAGAAGATAGTACTGCTCTCTAGTTAAGAGTAGTTTTCTTAGTTACGTTTATCCTATATAATAATAAGTATTAAACCTTAGTCTTACTTCTTTAAGTAGTTACTAATAGTTCTATAGGTTAGCTTTAGGTTCCTATATATTTTCTAATTTAGAATATCCTTTTTACTTTACTAGCTATTTCTAGTAGAAGTTGCTATCTTAGAAGTCTTATTAGTCTACCTTATAGTACCTACGTAGTGCTTTAACTTTATGTTTATTATCTTTATCTTTCTAGTAATAGAATGTTGTTTATAGCAGCGTCTTAGGATCTGCTAGTTCTAAGGTAGATACGTAGAATACTAGGTAAACTTTTATATTACTTAGAAGTTAGAGTTTATAATTTACTAGGCTAATTTATTTAAGAACTAAAAATAGTTTAACTTTTACGTAGTCTAGTCCCTTACTTAGTCGTGTTATATAAAGATTTTTTATAAGTAGATATACTCTATCTCTCTTCTTTAGCTAAGGTGCCGTTTTTTATTTTTAGTTATTATATTTAATACTTTTTTATTGTGCCTTTTATATATTTTTCTTTATTTCTTTATATACTTTGTATATGTCCTTAGCGTTATTAACCGCTGTTTTAGTTTATACTTTTGTTAGTAGGGTTCTTTTAAAGAGATGTAGATGTCTTTTATAGTTCGTATAGAATAGTGTTTATCCTATTACTTCTAATTTCTTATTATTATATGCTAATTAAGCTATTAGTAGTAGTAATACCTAATTATTTTATAGTTTATTACTATATATCTTTAAGTAGGTTTTTATAGTTCTGTTTGTTCGTTTAGTCTATTTATCTATTTATAGATAATAGGCCGTTAATAGTTTTTATTTTATTCTAATAATTGCTATTAATGTCGTCTAATAGTTAAATATAAATAACTTATCTTAATTACTAATAATTATTCTTAGTATTCCGTAGTACCTAACTAGTTAGTCTAGGATTATAAATCTAAGTTATCTTACTATGTAAGTATTATAGAATAGAATTATTTCTGCGTACTTCGTAAATTAATTAACAATTACTAGTATTATATTATATAATATGTTAGTTACTAGGTCCTTAGAACTTAGTAGTCTAGTAATAAAGTCTATAGAAATATTAGTCTAGGGTTCTTCTAGAATCTAGATAGCTTACATTTCTTCGTATAGTACGTAAGTGCTATGTTTATTCTTTTAGCAGTCTACGCATTTTTAAATATAGTTTATAACCTTTTACTTTATTCCTTTAAACTAGTAGTTACGCTAGATAAGTTCTATAGTTCTTATAATGCTAGGGTGTCTATACATTAGGTCGTTATAATGTTATCTAATAATCTATTCTTATTATTCTTTAGGTACTTCTTATTCTATTATAAGGAGTGTATTAAGTTCTTATAATAGGCTAAGTAATCTGTCTTTATTTTATAC
>MU005583.1:917301-943669 GCA_010405425.1 Lentithecium fluviatile CBS 122367
GTTCTTCTAGAATCTAGATAGCTTATATTTCTCTATATAGTGCGTAAGTGCCGTGTTTATTCTTTTAGCAGTCTGCGCATTTTTAAATATAGTTTATAATCTTTTACTTTATCCCCTTAAACTAGTAGTTACGCTAGATAAGTTCTATAGTTCTTATAATGCTAGGGTGTCCGTACATTGGGTCGTTATAATATTATTTAATAATTTATTCTTATTATTCTTTAGGTACTTCTTATCCTATTATAAGGAGTGCATTAAGTTCTTATAATAGGCTAAGTAATTCGTCCTTATTTTATACTAGAATAGCGGCGTGTGCAATTATTTTATCTCTAGTTAAGTTGCTTCGTTAGCTTAGTGCATTAGCGCGTCCGTTTTCCTTTTCTAGTATGTATATAATCCTAAATTTGTACTATCTAAGTACTTTAGACTATCTTGCTTATCTTAGCGTAAGATCCTTTATTATTATAAACCTTAGGAGGTTTTTATAATTAGTAAAGATAGTAAGCTTAAAATAGCTGTATGCGTAGATTTACTAGTGTTTAAGTGCCTTAACAATCGTAAACAGTTCTTTATTATAGATGTTATATTATATTTCCGCATCTGTAAGCTTTCTTAAATAGTAAGCTATTAGGTGCTATTTTCTATTTCTTTCTTACTTCGCGCAGGCCCTAAGGGCTTAGTTGCTTACGTCTATCTCTATCCACAGTAGCTTATTACTTTAGAAGTTAATAAGTACTAGTAGCGTAATGTATGCTATTTATAGAAGTTAAAAGGCCTTTTCTTATTTATCTCTCTACGTAAATAGTATATTTTTCTTTGTAAGTTCTATTAGGGGTGTAGTAATTACTACGTATTTTTTAATAAACTATTAATTAAATCTGTAGAATTCTAGAAACTCTTAGATATGCTTTACTATCTTTAGCCGTAGCTATATACGTATAGCTTTAATTTTATTAAGACTTATCTTAATACCTTATACGTTTATAACGAAACCTAAGTACTTAAGTTTTTATATATAGAATTTGCACTTCTTTAGTTTTAGACGTAGGTTTACTTTATTTAGCGCGCTAAGTACCGCCTTAATATAGTTTTAGTAATCCCTGTTATATTTAGAGAAGACGAGAATATCGTCTATATAAGTAATAATAAATATATTAAGGTGTTCTTGTAGTACGTTATTAATAAGCGCTTAAAATGTTACTAGTGTATTAGTAAGTCTAAAGGGCATAACTAGGTATTTATAAAGTCTATATCTTAACCTAAATACTATTTTCTATTCTTCTCCTTCCTTTATCCGTATAAGGTAGTACCTATCTTAGAGATCTAGTAAGGTAAAGATAGTAGCCTTTGCAAGTCTATCTCTTAGCTTAGCTGCGTTAAGTAACAGATATTAGTTTTTAATAGTTATTACGTTAAGTTGCTAATAATCTATACATAGTTATAGTTCTCTGTCCTTCTTCTATATAAAGGTAAATAGGCTAGCTACTAGTAATTTTAAGGTTTAAATATACTCCTTTTCTAGGTTTTTTCTTATAAATTCCTATTCTTATTTAAGTTCTTTACCTGTTTTCGCGTAGAGTAGTCTAAAGGGTAGTACTTTTCCTTCTTCTAGGTTAATCGTATAATTCTAGGGTTAGTGCTTAGGTAGGTTTACTTTTTCTTCCCTTTTCTAAAATAGATGTTCCTATTTCTTATACTATTTTAGAATGTTGTAAGCTGTGCTAATACTTATATCCTTATAGGTTTTAACCTAGTAGTTTCTGCTAGCGTCTTCTAAGGTTAATTTATATTTATTAACTTCTAGTTACAAGAGTATATTAAGTTCTCTTTTATTTATTATTAGACTTAGCTAATGTATAGGTACCGCTTATAATACACATTTATAGCGTATTAGAAATATCTTTTCTTTATCCTATTTAATATATAGGTTATAACTTCTTAACTATAGTAGTTTAAGTACTACTTCGTGTCTAAAGGATCTTAGTACATTAAAGGTAATTTATTCTTAGTATTAGTTAATCTTAAGTGTTACTTTAACCTTATAGTCTATTCTTAGTATTTTAGGCATTAGTGCCCCGTCTCCTATATAAAGGAGGTATAATTACTATTTTTATCTTATTATAAGTCTAGCCTTCCTAGTAGTAGTAGGTAAGATATAGTTTTCTTATACTTCTAAGTCTATTATAGCTCTAGCTTTAATATCTTTAATTTAGACGGCGAGTTTTATTAATGCCCTATTACCTATAGTATTAAATTCTTAGAAGGCGTCCTCGCGCCTTAGTTCTAGCCTAAAAAAGGCTGTTGTCTAAGTTTAGGTGCTTAATAGTTATTATTATTACTTCGTCCTCTACGTAGCTTATATCTTATACTATATCTAGGGTTAATTTGCATAGTAAATACTAGAGGATGTAATTAGAAACTATTCTTCTTCTTTTCGTAGTAGTACCTCTTATATATTACTCCTAGGTAGGTTTACTATTTATCCTAGATGTAGATACCGTCTATAAGTAGAGTGCATGCTGTGTTTTCTACGTTAGTTTTCTATAGGAAGTACTATACTTCGCGTTTATCTTATAGGTGTTTATTATACTTATTTATAGGGTAATTAAACTATTCCTACTTATATTAATATCTAGCCCTAGAGAAGTAACTTCTATTAATTTTATCTGCGTAGTGTATCTTATAGTAGTTGTCTACGCATATTATATAGTTTATACTTTTATACTTAGAATTACGTATATTAACGTAGTAGCGTAGTTAATAGTTTAGCAGTTTATTATTATACTTCTATTTCTTATTTTAATACTTATAGTTATACTTTATAGTATCTTCTATTTCCTAGGTAACTACGTAGAGTCTTCCTTTATTTTCTTCTATAGGCTTTAATTTCTCTTCTAGGATCTTATATAGTGGAGCATCTCTATTACGCAGTTATGTCTTAAATTCTTTAAGAAAGTCCTATACTATAGGCGTGCCTAGGTAAGGTTTCTTTATATCTAGGTGCGGCGTTAGTACTTGCTAGATAGAGTAATAGGGTTCTTCCTTACTATTAAGTTCTTCTAGATCTTTATATAGTCGTTTATCTAGAGTATCTAGGCGTTCTATTATTTCTAGATTAATTCTTTTAATTACGTTAACTACGTTCTATTCTTCTTCCTTTATTTTCTAGTTATTCTTTATTATAATATTTAGCTATTATTTAACTTTATTCTTAGAATAGCAGTTCCTTATAAGGTGGCTAGGCTTACTATATATAAAGTATTTACGCGTCTCTACTTCTTAGAACTATAGTTCTATTAAAGGTTCTTTAAAGTTACGCTAGTAAGGCTTATAAAAGCCTAGTCCTTCTAACTCTCTTTTCTCTATATTATTATACTAGATTCCTTTTATTAGCTAATAACTATAATTATTATATTAGTAGCGTTGTAGTTAATTACTTAAGGTTTAAGGCTTTATTAGATAGCTATTAGGTAGTTTTCTAAAGCTAGGGCGTAGCTTCTATTCTTACTAGCGTAGTTCTTAGTATAGTTTATACTATTTAGCGTTAATTCTAATAAATTCTTTATAAAGGTCCTTTAGAGAGGCGATAAGGTTTCTAAAGCGTAGTAGCTTCTTATAGATTTTTAGTTTTAAGCCTTACTTATATATAACTATTAAGGGTACTTCTTTCTAGTTAAGCTGTATAGCGTATTTCTTAAAGTGCATAGCGTAGTTAGTAATAGAATGCGTCTGTTAAAGTTACTATATAGCTTATTTAGTAAGAGGTACTTAATTAGTAATACTAAAGAGCTACCTAAGTTCTTTCTTAAAGTTCTTATAGTCTTTAATAATCTAGTTAATAGCGTCGCCTTCGCGATTCTTCTTAGCTAGGTAGCTTAAGAGGTATAGTTAGATTTAGGTAGCTGCCTTACCTTATAAGTATAATGCTATAAGGATAACTTTCTTCTTACCCTTTATTTTAGGTTCTAAGATGTAAAAGTAAAGTTTAAGTTAAAGGATCTATCCTTTAAGTTTGTTATAGTCTCTATAGTATAGGTCTAGTTTAGCAGCCTTATTCTTAGAGTTAGTAACTATAGTAATACCTTTAAAGTTACTTATATTAAGGGTGTTTAATGTGTTATATCCTTATAGGGTAGCTAGTCCTATAAGGGTAAGTTAGTTCTTAGGCAGAAGTAATAACAGGAAGGAGGCTGTTAGTTACGTAAGTAAGTAATAGGTAGTTAGTATTAAAGTTATAAAACTATTAAATTAATAATGCTTAATAGAATCTAAATAATAGATTGTTAACTAAGTTAAACACTAGGAACTATAGGGGTTCCTATTATTCTTATATACAGCGATACCATCCCTTTAGAATGCTGCCATCCTAAAAGCACGGGATAGTTTAGCCATCTAGAGATGGTTAACTATCCCTTACTTAGCGGGATATTATAGCTTGGCGGGATGGTGTTATTACCTAATCTTAGTTACGGTGTTACGTCGTTGCCCCGCATTATTACTGTTGTTCTATCCTTTCCGCCCTTTGTTCCACATTCTTAGATCTTAATAATTACCTAAGGCTTAATACTTTACTAGGTAACTGTTAGATAGCTTTCTAAAGCTAGAGCGTAGCTTCTATTCTTTCTAGCATAGTTCTTAATATAACTTATACTATTTACTATTAATTCTAATAGATTCTTTATAAAGGTCCTTTAGAGAAGTAATAAGGGTTCTAGAGCGTAGTAGCTTTTTATAGATTTTTAGTTTTAAGCCTTACTTATATATAACTATTAAAGGTACTTCTTTCTAGTTAAGCTGTATAGCATATTTCTTAAAGTATATAGCGTAATTAGTAATAGAATATATTTACTAGAGTTATTATATAGCTTATTTAGTAAGAGGTACTTAATTAGTAATACTAAAAAGTTACCTAAGTTCTTTCTTAAAGTTCTTATAGTCTTTAATAATCTAATTAATAGCGTCGCCTTCGCGATTTTTCTTAGCTAGGTAGCTTAAGAGGTATAGTTAGATCTAGGTAGCTACTTCGCCTTATAAGTATAATACTATAAGGATAACTTTCTCCTTACCCTCTATCTTAGGTTCTAAGATATAAAAGTAGAGGTTAATTTAAAGAATTTATCCTTTAAGTTTATTACGGTCTCTATAGTATAGGTCTAGCTTAGCGGCCTTATTCTTAGAGTTAGTAACTATAGTAATACCTTTAAAGTTACTTATATTAAGGGTGTTTAATATGTTACGTCCCTATAGGGTAGCTAGTCCTATAAGGGTAAGTTAATTCTTAGGCAGAAGCGATAATAGGGAGGAGGCTATTAATTACGTAAGTAAGTAATAGGATAGTTAGTATTAAAGTTATAAAACTATTAAATTAATAATACTTAATAGAATCTAAATAATAGATTATTAACTAAGTTAAACACTAGGAACTATAAGGGTTCCTGTTATTCCTATATATAGTAATGCTATCCCTTTAGAGTGCTGTTATTCTAAAAGTATAGGATAGTTTAGCCATCTAGGAATAGTTAACTATCCCTCGCTTAGCGAGATGTCGTAGCTTGGCGGGATGGTGTTATTACCTAATCTTAGTTACGGTGTTGCGGCGTTGCCCCGTATTATCGCTGTTATCCTATCCTTTCCGCCCTTTATTCTACATTCTTGGATCTTAATATAGCGCTTCTTCTACTACCTATAAAGGGTCCCAGCTCTCTAGCTTCTTAAGCTCCTAGACTATAAGGGTAACTTAGAGGAACGTCCCGTTCGCCTTTTAGCGTAGGATATTTTTTACTTAATCTCTTAGGCTATTATCTTAAAGCGAGTTAAGGCGTAATAGCTTATCCTTAATATATACGTTAATAGCGCAGGATACCTACTCTACATTTTCCTTTAGCTCTAGACTTAACCTCGCCCTAGCGTCTACACCTCTTAGTTTCTACTTAATATATATCTTATTTTAGCTAGATAACAGCTACTTAACGCAGGCTAATAGCGTTAAGGTATAAATTACTAGGTCTAAAAGCTTTAGTAAGTCTAACACGCATTTATTAAGAGCGTTAATAACTAGGCAGGCTATTTTTAGGTCTAGGTCCTATATTATATTTATAAAAATATCTAAGAGAGTAACCTAAGCATTAGCGTCTTTAAAGATAAATTAGCCTGCCTAGTTATACTTATTCCGCAGGTGTAAGACTAATAATAGCTACTAAGTAATAAGCAAGTATAACAGCCCTCGCAGTATAGCTATAGCGCTGTTAATTTATAAGTTTATAGCCTAACAGAAGAAGAAGAAGAGAAGGCTAGAAGTTAATTTCTTTAACTCTTTAATAACGCTATAGAGAAGTATTATCTTGCCCTTACTAGAATTACCTTTAACTTATAGCAGCTAGCTTTACTAGTTATTACGCTATTACTAGAAGTTAGCGTTTCTAAGGATCTAGAGGTACGAGTCCTTTAGCAGACCGCCCTTAGTATCTTTAATGCGCTTCTTATTATTCTAAGGATTAGTAAGGTATAAGTCTTTTATATACTACTCTAGCTTGCTAATTTCCTCCCGTAGCTATCTAAACGCTATCGTTATCCCTTCGCTATAGATAGAGGCTATATAAACGCTAAAAATACCTAGTAGTAAGTACGCTCTATCTTCTTTTAGTTTAGTCTAACGGTGTTCTATCTATAATAATTACTCGTTAACACTAAACTAAGATAAGGGAGTTTCTTAAAGCGCTAACTTAGAAATAACTATAATTTTATAGATTTCCTATATTAGGGAATATTTATTACTAAGTTACTTACCTTTCTAGGAGAAGAATTTAACTAAACTTAGAGTAAGAAGCTCTTAGAGCGTCTAACTACAGGTAAACTACCTACTCTTCTAGAAATCTAATTTCTATTACTTTACTAACTTCTTTCTTCTGTTTAACGTAAAGGAAGTTATAGGTACGTCTAATAAATAGACGTAGCATTAAGCTACGTTATAATACTATTAAAACATAGAGCTAATAGCCTATAAGAGTTTAGCGTTATTTGCCTTATTAATATAGCAGGTATTAATCTAAAAGTATTCTAAATCGTCTAATACAGCTTATTCTCTACAGAACTAGATCTTCTTATAGCTAAGCTTATTCTTGCTAGTGCCATTTATTAGGTTATTAAAGGTAACCTTCTTACTATTAGCTTCCTATGTATAAGAAAGGATTACATAGGGAGGAATAGCCTTATTAGGAAACTAAGTAAGACTAAACTCGCTAGTATCGCTGCGTTGCAAAAGACGCATTACTTTACATAAAGCTAAATAGTAGTAAGCGGTAGGAAACTTAGTTAGGTTTAAACATAGCAGCCTAACGGAAGAGACGAGTATAGTAAATTGCCTATCTAAAGAGGGTGTTACTCCTAGATATTTAGGCTAGCAAGCTTATAGGAGTATAGAACGCTAAGCTATACTAAAAACTATATCTAGAAGAAAGACAGCGTAAGAGTGTTATAAGCTTTACTTTTATAAGGGGTAAGGTGCGGCTAATAGCACAGCTATAGTGTAGCGCAGCAAGGCTGTAGCTAAAGACAAATTCACATGCAACTAGGCTTAATATACTTATATCTTAAGAAGCAGACGAACACCTTAGTGGCGCTAGCAGGGAGGACGGCCAACCCGCACTAGCACTAACCTTATAAGCTTTCTAGTAATAGAGAAGTACCCTATTCGTGTAGATCACATGCTAAAGTTTGTTAAAGATAAATCTAGAGCGAATAAGGTAAAGCTTCCGCTAAGCGAGGCTAAGGCCTGTGCAGAGAGAAAGAATTTAAAGTTGCAGAAACCGGAAGCCAATTCTGTAAGCGAGTGTACGGATGGACGCCGCTGAGCCGAACTGTTAATGTGTTGTGAATTATTTCCTTTTATGCAGCGTCTTCCTAAGGGTTCAACATATCAAGTGATGCAGAACCCTCCAAGCCCACCCCATCCCATCTTCAGCCATACTAAGTACCCTCTCTTTAGCGTTTCCAGCAACTGCGATTGTCCGCTAAAATGCGAAAGCCCAACGATCACTTTCGAGTTTACACACCCGTAAGTCAAATGATTAATATCAAACTGCAGGTTGGTAGTTTTAGGTGGATGTGTCTCCAAGTGAACAGTTCCGCTTAGGAAGAGTGCGAGAGGCTTGCTGTTCTTGGAAACAGATTTCATCTTGCATGTGCATACACCCGCCCCGCGAAAGCTGTGGGATCGCTCAGTGCATAAGAGGGAAGTTAGAGGAAATATATATGCGGCGTGTGTGTTCAGAGAAGGCAGGACCAAAATCTCGACCGAAATCCCCGACAAAGGTGGCGTTGTCTGGTAGTGTGTCTAGAGTTCGCACGAACGCGATATTGTCAGCTTGTGAGTAGAAAGTTTGCACCAGACGCCTTTGCCCCTTTGCACAGATGAAGTGTCTTCTTCTGCGGCGCAAATGTGAGCACCCGATTCGCAGGCTTAACTTTAGTATTCACAGCGAGACAACAAATATCGCGCACAGCATTGAAGAACCGGATCAGATTGTGTGTTTTTGGTACAGGCTGTATACCCTACCCTCTGCTAAATGTCCTCATGCCGTCCATGTCGTGCAGAGCCGCATGGAGCGTAAGCGTGAAAGCCAATGAATGCCGTTTGATAACACCGGAAGTGCACCGCCCATCCGCGAAGCCTTGTTCCACGCCACACAAAGCCCCAGCTGCCCAGCAAAAGCGAAAACCTTTATCCCTTCTTCTTGGACACACCGACAGTGCGACCGCGGCGACCGGTCGTCTTGGAGTGCTGACCACGCACGCGGAGGCCCCAGTAGTGTCGCAGACCACGGTGAGCACGGATCTTCTTGAGGCGCTCGAGATCTTCACGGAGCTTGCTGTCGACGCCGTTGGCCAGGATCTGGGAGTTCTTGCCGTCGACGATATCGCGCTGCCTGTTGAGGAACCAGGTGGGGATCTTGTCTGCGGTGGGTCAGCATCTTCCGCTGGAATGGGGTATGAATGTAGGCGTACACTGGAGGGGGTTCTGGAGGATAGTGACGATGCGCTCGAGCTCTTCGGAGGTTAAGTCGCCGGCGCGCTTGGATAGGTCGACATCGGCCTTCTTGCAGACCAAATTCGAGTATCGGCGACCGACACCCTTGATCTTGGTCATGGCGTACATGACCTTCTGCTTGCCATCGACGTTTGTGTTCAACAAACGAATGATGTATTGGAAGCTATGGCGAGTCAGCAGTGTCCCTGAAGATATCCATCGCAGCCGTTCCATCGCATCCTCCGGATGGCCCCGCCATTCCAGACCTCGGCCGCTCGCGCACATCGTCCCAGACAGCATTTCCAACATTGAGTCCCATAATATCAATCCGTGTGCAGATAGAGACAGTCTACCACGCTCCGTCGTTCCTCCTGCCCCCCAAAGAATGTACTTCTGCTGTCTGGTCTGATAGTCCGAGTTGCGGTTGCGATTGCGATCGGGCACAAAGGGGATCGTGGGTGATGCGTTGTACAGTCTAGCTTGGAGTAAGGTATTTCTGTACGTACTTCGACTTCTCTCCTGTGACGAGCGCTGGGGTGCTGTCAGTAAAGGTCCATGACTGACTGCGTAGCGCGCAACAAAGGACATCCTCCTCAATCGGATTCTCGATCTCCTGAAGGCGAATGTCCTTGCGCAAAATATCGCATTCGTAGACCGGGGGTACTCACACATGATGGCGGTTTGTCGGGGCTCGTCGGTGGGTGTTGTCGTGGGCTTTTAACGAAGTCAAAGGCGAGTTGAGAATTTGGACCGCGAGTGCCGAGTGTGCGGCTTGGCATCAAATTACCTAAGCCCGCACCACCAATCACGCGCTAGCCCCGCATCGTTCACCTCGAACCCAACTTTCACCTTTCTCCATCGTGAACACAATCACGCTCAGCCTCCCGAGTCCGCTTTCGCGAAGTCGTCGGCTCGTCCGAGATGTTGACATCATTGTGGACGCGTGTGCATCTTGAGGCGCTTAATAGCCTCAGGCGCGCCGCCTTTCGGTTCGTCCCATGACGCGGGCCGCAGACCTCAACCACAACGGATCCCTCCGCGCGCCCTCCTTGAGCAACAATCTCCTCGGCCAGGCCTGGTTTCCCGATGACCCAGCTCATATACGGGAGGGTGTAGTCCGCCTCGCCAATCCTTGCTGCCTTCGCGATTAGGCTACGGGGCGTCCCCAACAACTGCTGCCTGCACCGTAGCGCATCTCACACTCAACTGACCCTCCATAGTCCTGACTTGTTGTAACGGCGTTATGATGGTTTCTAGCGACAGGATGCCCATGATGTCGCAACCTAGATGTTCATCGGCTTTTTCATACCTCGTTGTAGGTGTTGTCTGCGCTCTCCCACGACCCCTTCAGCTTGGCTCAGCTGCCCAGACCCTTACCATTCTCCGCCCCGATGTTTGCAGATCATTTCCAATCTGTCGACTTCCAATATCTTCTCATCACCACACTGCACTCCCCAGCCCCGGTTTTCGCGAGCATCTTCGTGGTGGCGGTGCTCATAGCTGCGCCACCCCTTCATCTCAACATTTTTCCTAACCTTGTGTCCAAACGGAGTTTTTCTGATGCCTCGTAAGGCAGCCTTCATTATAGAGGGCCATTGCCAGGAGGCCGCGTGTAGCCTTACCTTGTTAAATACTGCAGCATCTCACCTGCGCTCAAGAGCCGATCCCAGCACCTTCGCCCTAACCCACCTCAGCTTCTTTCCGGCAATTCTATATCACACCTTTAGACATATTCAACTACTTTCCACTACGTTCGTTCCTCTCCACCATCGCTGGCTCGATTCAATGCATCCGGAATTACTTCCTGGACTCTTCCGACACGGACATCAGCCACTCTTCAACAGATCTAGCCTAGCCTAGCCACGGTATATCTTAGGGATCCTCCCACCACTATGGCTACCGAAGGATCCACTTCACAAATGGAAGGCCAGTTACCCATGACAGAGCCACATCCCGGCCCATCCTCTTTCATACCGGGTCCAAACAGGCGCGATACGATGTCGACAGTCAGCAGTGAGAGGCACAACTCTGTACCTGCAGGTGCCTGGCATATTCTGATCCACGGTAACTGCACGAGCTGTGGTCACCACCACAAGGCGGCTACCATTCCATTCAAGGTCTCAGATGATCCATCCGAGGCTAGCGATGTCCTATGTGAACGATGTGGACATAAGTGGCTTACCCTTGGCGGACTCAATACTACTCAGATCTCGCTTCTCAGTACACTGACGACCGATGCGGACAAAGAGGATGTTGAACTTCGTTGCACGCTAGTCGAGATTGTTCGATCCGCGACAGGTATTATGTCACCTGGCCCTCTCTCTAGCGTACCCGAAGACGCTTCACACGTACCTTCTCGCGAAAATTCCACACGAAATAAAGAAGACAATGCGCAAAGGATTCCAGAACCGGACACCCACCATATTGCATCTGATGCTGTCGGATCTCCTAGACAAACTGCCGACCAAGACACAGCCGCCGGATCACGCACATTTGATCACCAATCTACGGGAAGGGAGCTGCTTTCTAACAACGTTGAGCTCACCAAGGCCGTTCTTCGGAGTCTCAAACGGAAGCTGAGACGCCATTTTCCTATCCTCAAGAAGGTGCACTTGACGAAATTCATCAGACCGGAGGCATCGAAGGAGGCGGTTGAGGCCCCGAAGAACCCTTTCCCAACCGAACCTCGGCGGAACGAGACACCACCACTTAGTGCAGGCCCTCCTGCTGCAGATACAGATGAGCAAAAAGTTAATGAGAACGAACAATCACAGCCCAAAGATGCGGAGGATGTCTGTACTCCCGCTATGAGCGCCGCACAGGCAATCGATGATGCCAAGAAATTTCCCAAAGAGACGATCAGGAACATGACGCCCGAGCAGCGCGCTCTCTGGATCCGCGAACAGATCACCGCCTTCAAATGTCGTTGCTCCCGTCAATGTAGCTGCAGACATAGTCGACGCTCTTCTTCTTTCATGGTTGACGGCGGTACCAGAGTACACATTCTGTCACCACTCCCATCGTTTGAACTACCTCGCCGCCATTCCCTGGAAGGAATAGGAAGCCATTTGACAGAATTCCCACCCGGAATGTTCTTCACGGACGGCAGGCCCCCTACTATCAGCGCAACAAGGACGTCCGAAGCCGAAACTATCGTCGAGAGCAACACTATCGGGTCGAGCCCGCGTAACTCCCGAGTCGACTTCGTACAGCGCCAGCGGCATCGATCGTGGTCACCTAGACCTACCTCTCTGATCAGCTACCGACAACCGCTACAGCAACTCGCCCAACACAGACTTGTCGCCCAGAACTCCATGGATTCTATCATTACTGGCGGAGCCGTCCGCAGCTCGTCCAGGGGAGGCAGACGCAGGCCTGACCGCAGCTCACTTCCACCGCCCGCGACCCCTTTGCGGATCGATAGCGTAGAGGTTCCGTCTCGTCCTTCGCGACATGATGGCGTGGAAGCTCCATCTCTCCCTTCACAGCCTGGTAGCGAAGAGGTTCCATCTCGCGACAACGAGGCCGGTCCGCAGCAAATCAACCCTCCGGAAGCATCACGCGCGCGTCCCGCGACTTCATCGACTTCTCGCACCGAACAACCCAACGACGAGGAACGCGACCGTGGGTCCGATTCGACACCGCCTGTTGACGCTCCTCGGTCTTGATGCCCTCACATCAATCGACATCAGATTAAATGTTCCTTGGTGCTGCTCCACCAAGTCATGGCCGCGTCGCATCGCCATGAGCAAGCCTACCCGCATCTTCCTTTTTTCACTCCATTTCCTTCTCCTGGGTATTGCTTCGTCATTCCACACTCTGCCTACGCTCTCTTCCATCTCATTCCATGTATACCAATCCTCTTTGAAGATCCCCCGCCGCGATGTACATGTCCACGATGGACGTACTAGCTTCCTTCATTTCGACCATAATTGGTCACGGTTGGATGTATTCACGAGTTCACAGTACTTGTACACACCTCCGTTTCGGTCGGTTTAGGAACATTCGGGCACGAATGCATGTGCTAGTCGGTCTTCGCTGCTTCACGATCTCTTTCGTCACGGCTGCGATGCCTTTCTCATATGCATATATACTTCTTGCGCGTTTTGTTCCGGGCATGCTCTAGGCACGCACGGTTCTTCGACTCCGGGGCGCTTCACCGTCTTTTTTCGTCATGGTGGCGATGGAACCGGGATATATGACCTTCAGTGTCTTTCATTCGGGCTTTATTGGGATTCGGATGTATCTACGACCTCACCGCGCTATACGGTCACTTTCGCCACGAGTGCGACTATGATATATGTCTGGGTTGTTTGGCGCGGTATGCCCTCGTTTGGAGTTTTCTTGGGTCTACTTGAATGGATTGCAATACTTGTATGGTACAATACGGTTTCTGTCCGCCGCAGATGTGAACACACGTACGTCCTGCCCAGATTAGCAGCACGCAGTCCAGCTTAATACAAATTGATTTCTTTCAACCGTGCAGCTCCACCCGGTCTATCCCTCGACGCATGTCAGGAAGCACCGATCACCCTATCGATGTAAAGCTTCCTTAACCGCACAGCTTTTCGGGATGAATCTGAAGCTCTCATTCCCCATAGGCTTGGTAGATTCGATCTGATCACCTCGTAGTGCAGACGTCCCTTTCCTCTCTGTCTTGTGTGCGCTGGATACCTCATCCGTCAGCAGCTGCCTTATTTCGCGCCGGTTCGGCTCGTATATCTCAAGGTGATGCCTCATCCACAAACCACACCCTCCTTTGGAATCTCAATCTCCACCTCCTCCACCTTCGCAACACTACCGTCCACAGCCCTCTTGTCCCCAGCTTCCATCCTCTCCTTCTCGACCCTTCCCTCAGGCTCCAGCCCCACAGCCTTAGCCTCGGCCTCCTCCCTCTCGCGCCTCTTCTTCTCCTTCTTGCTGATCGTCATGGACCCCTTTTCGATGGCTTCCTTGGGCAAGGGACGGACGTAGGGCTGGCAGACCCACCACGGGCGCTTGCAGCGTGCGACGGTTGCGAGGGAGGATTCGTAGGGGTCCAATTCCGTCTCTATCGTTTCCAGTTCTGCGGTGGGTTCTGGTAGCTCGCTGGAATTGGGGGTGGCGACGTTCGCGTCCGCGTGCTCCTTCTCGTACGCGAGTAATCCTTCCTTGACGGCTTTTTCAACAAGCGTGAGGACTTTTTCGAAGGCCGCGATGTCGCCGACTCGTGACTTTGCCAGTGCGTCGCGGACGTCGTGGTGTTGGGATACCAGGGGCCGCAACATGTGGAAGAGATGCGCTTGCATAGGGGAGAGGTTCGGATTGGTGATTTTCTGCTGGCGCTTGTCTGCTTTGGTTTGCTTCACCTTCTTGCGCGGGGGTCCGTCTTGCTCATCCTCCTCCTTTTTCGGTGGCGATTCAGGTTCTTCAGGATCGGAAGGAAGGAACAGCGGTTTGCGCTTCGGGGGTTCCTGTCCAAGTGCATATCGGTGTATGATGTCCATATAACGGCGTAACACGGCATCGACGCGATATCCACCCTTCCCGTCTCTTCCACGCCAATACTCGCGTCCTTCTTGGCCCACAGGCGGCGGTTCAGCAAAGATAGTCGGATCATATAGATTCCCCTCCGCACTCATGACGCCGTCCGCACCCGTCGCCTCCAAACACGCCGCAATGTCCTCATGCTGCAAGATGTTCCCATTCGCAAAGATGACCGTCTTCCTCGGCAGATTCTCCCTCAGGTAGCGAATCATGCTCCAATCCGCCAGGCCCGTGTTATGCCCCTTCTGTTCCCGCCTGCGGCCATGCACCGTGATGATGCTAGCGCCCGCATCGAGTATCATTTTCGCGTAGTCCAGCGTCTTTTCTCTTGTTTCCAGTACCCGCATTTTGGCTGTGACGGGTACATACAACTCCGTGTGCAGCTTGCTTATTATCCTACTTATAAGTCCCCAATCCTCCTGCAAGAACGCCCCGTAATTCCCCCTCTTCGCAATGCCCTGCGGACACCCGAGGTTCAGATCCACCGCGTCGCAGAAAGGGGCCACGTGTTTCGCCGCGTTGAGCAGGTCGTCTGGGTCATTGGAGCAGAACTGCACCGTGAGCGGACGATCGAAGGCCGGGTTGCCGTCGAGATGCCGCTCCGACTCGGGTAGCTGCGAGATGTGGTACGGGTCGACGGGCGAGGGGAGAGTGGATTTGAGCGGTTGGAAGTGCGAGTCGCGGTATTTGGGCATTTCGCCGAACATCTTGGAGTGGAACATGGGCGTGTAGGCGAGGATTCTGGACTGCTGCGAGGGCGGGAGGAAGGAGCGTGTGAGGAGTCGCCATGCCTGTTCGTGTTAGCTATCCTCAACCTGCTGCTGCAACGAAGAGGCTTGAAGCGGTGGAGGATGGACGTACGAATTCGGACTGCTCCACCATCGGCGCAAGCACAATCTTCGGACTCCCAATACTCTCATAGAAAGCCCTACCATGCAACTTGACTCTTTCCCTCTGCGTCCCCGCCCCCGTAGCCATGCTCCCCTCAAGCTTCGCTTTATCCATCGCATCGGTAGCCATACTCCGCACCGCAATGCGCCTTGTGCAAAGCGTAAAAAACCGCCCGGGGGCCTTCGCGCCCCCCAAACACCACAAAAAGGGCCCTATAGTGACCGTCTCACCAGCCGCAACACTTCAAGCGGTGAAGGAAAGTAGCATGTGCGCTTCGCAGTGTCGAAATCGAAGAGGTCATCGTAGCGCGAAAAAACGACATTCGCTCTTTTGGCGGCTCCACAGGGGTCGCAGCCAATCGGAACGCGCCAGCCCACCGCTTCGGGGGGCGTGCGGGCAACTGGTAGGGCTGACTGGATGCACGTGTAATATAACTGGGCTCGTCTGACCGTGGATGTTTCAATGTGGGTATTCGGCTCTTGTTGGCGAGTAGGTAGTCGAGCTATAAGTTGTTGGGGTCGTCTTGTCAGATGTGCTGTTCTTTGCTTTTTCTCCTCCGTTTTCGACTTTCGCAAGGCTGCATCACGTCAAGGTGCAGGCACGAACTTCAGTCACCGACTGGCGATACCACCATCAGGGTCCTCAATCACACCATCGAGTCCAACGTCGAATCACCCCCGCAGACACCCCATAAAGCTTCAAAGATACCATTTCTTCTTAATTCATCGACCACGCAGCCGAACCAATCTACGCCGTGGGAGCCCATAACCCCAGCACGGCAACACAGAAGACGCCAGTAAACGAGTAAAAACAGACAACTGTCCAAACTCCATACCCAGGCTCTCAGACTAAAAGCCCTTCCCAATCATACTGTCGGTCAACTGACGACTTCTAATATGAGCAATCATTACCATGGTATCTCCTCCGGCCGTCATACAGCACACGTCGGTAGGGACGCTGCTATTCTAGGTTCGCACAAAAGACGCTGAAATCGCTACAAAAGACCGCCCGCCATCGAATGCTCTACCGAATCCCATGCCATTATGCAGATGCTCCGAGTGAAGCAGGAAAAGAGTTGTGGAGCGACGAGCATATAGGGCATCGACCGTCCGGATATCATGCTGGAAAGAGAAGGAACATCCGCCAAGATCCGCATTTCGCGGTCCAGGTTGAACAGCCACCGAAGGCTGTCAGGATGCGTGGTAAGAGGGTGTACAAGAGGAGGGTCGAAAGGACTGGACGCTCTAAAAGGTGCTCCAGTTCCAGTTGCCGCCAAAGCTCGTAGCAAGGCTGCCGACTCTCGGGTTCTCCGGCCGCTTGGCCTGGGCAGCGTCGATCTGGACTGCAGCTGTGCTGCTGCCAGAGCTCTCGCTGTTGGTGCGGCTAGAGCGTATCTGCTCCCACTCGCGATACTGAGTGTGGCACCGATCGCAAGACCGCTGCCATTCACCCTCTGGATGGAAGAGGGCGTGCTCGTTGAGGCGCACCTGCTTCATCGAGTGCGGCCCACAGAAGATGCCACCGCACTTCCGACAGTGGTGGCGGCGATTGAAGAAGCCGAACGGGGTCTGGCAGCACGACGCCGTGCACACCGCCGTGGAGCTGTCAGGCTAGAACTCAAGTCAGTCCCAATCCGATTGGTCAAGTGACATTGATCCAGAAAAGGACGCAGAAGACGCGAGAGGCCGGCTAGAAGAATCGCCTAGTGTTGCCAATGTGAAAGCAGAGGAAGCCCTGCATTCGGCACACTAGTGTGGGGGATGGGAGCGAGGGCGGGTGAGACAAGCGGCGACATAAAGAGCGGGGTGAGCGCAAACAACAAGCTTCGGGTATCCGTCATCGCTCGAGAAACGATTCCGGACAACACCGATGCAGACTGCCGGTCTCGAAAATTGTTGAGGCTCGCGCCGAATGTAACGCACACAGGCGTCGCGGAATTGGCGAAGGTGTGGCGGCCCGCTGCAACGCTAGAGGATCCGCCCCGAAGATCGTACGTAACAGCAGAACGCCAAAGGGGGAAGACACGCGACAAAAACATTTTGGTTGAATGTTGGCAATAACAAAAAACAGACAAGAGGAAACAACGAAGGAAACACGAGGAATGGACGAAATGCAACATACCTGCCAATGGTTCTTGGTGATGGGGCCGGAGACCGGAGAGAGCGGGGCATTGTCGTAAATGCTGTTCCAATCCTCGGTCGCGATGCGAGAGATGGGCGAGATGGGTGTCGCATCGCCTACGCCCTGCGAAAACGATCCGCCAACGCTGAAGCTGCTGTTCGGTGTATCGTTTGCTGAGTCGACCTTCGGGGGTGACTGTCGGCCCGGTTTCTCGGTCCTGCGCAGCGCTGCTGGGACGTAGATGGGCGTCTTCAGCGGTCGAATCGGCGGAGCATGGTGGACGTGTGTGGGGAAGGTACCAACGGTGCGCGGCGAGGTGGGCGACACATTTGTCGGCGTGTTAGCGCCTGAGCCCATGGCTGTATACTGTGCCGACTTCTTGTATCCGTGCTGGTATGGGGTGGGCTGCGGAGCGATGTTCGGATTCGAGAAGGTAGCGGCCATGGTGGCGCGAGGTAAGAGGTCGAGGTCGGTTGAGCGAGGGGACTGCGAGTCGGAGCCCGTTTGACGACGCGACCTTATAGAGGGACGGAGGGCGGTGCGGTCAGGAAAGGATGCGATACGCAGCTGTCGCGACGGGAGACGAGAGGAGCGGCAGGTTGATACGACCCGCTGCAATCAGCACCGTGTGCAGCAGTGCGACCGAGCACCCAGACAGGGCTTCCCTACAGCAAGCCTGCGGCTCTTCTTGCGATTGTCGACGTTGAACTCAATTGGCAGCGGGCGTGCAGGCGGTGGGCGATAAGGAACGGGTAGCCGTGATACAACAGACGCCGGGGCCACTCTCTGCGCTTCAGGGCGAAGCGGCAGCGCACATGGTCGTCGGTGGAGTGCGATTCAGGTGGAGGCTGGAGACAGAGTTGGAGAGAGACTGTGACGAGGGGCAGCGGCGGCGGTGACGGATTGGGGCCGGAGTGAATTAAGAACGACGTCGCATGCCCATCACGAAGATGGAGCGAGGCGAGCGTTCAACGGCCGGCCTAGTCTCGCCGCCATACATCCTGGTCCTCGGCGCATCGCCGGAGCGCATTACCGCGGATCTCTAATATTACCTGGCACTCGCTCGCATCGCGGCGCCCACATCCGCTGCCAACCTCCATCGCTGTCGCTGCGCTGGGGAGGCCTCGCTTTTGTATATTGCAGACACGGCACGGGCACTGCGCGCGTATGCGCCTCTCCATGACCCCCAAAAGCAGCCCGCCTCTGCCGTGCTGGCCGTGAAGCAGTGATACCGCACTGACAACTGCTGCGCTGCGATGCGTCGCCTTAACGGGCCCCACCGTCCCGATTTGGACGGACGCTATCTCTGTCCAATCGCGTCGCTCTCCTTGGTAATTTCTATTCGTTGGCGAAAACCGCGCGCACCCGGCACCACGCGCATGCGATAGCAGTCCGTGTCCTCGTACTCCTCCGTGCCATATATACGTCAGCTTCATCCGACATATATTCTACTGCAACCCCTGAGTGAATGCAACTGATCGCTGCCTGTGACTTGACACTGACAAACTGCGCGGTGTGCGCTTGTGGTAGCGGTTAAACACGGCGAGAACCCATCCAGGGTTCCAGGGTCTGTCACGAGGATGCGACGCGCTCTAGGCTCCGGCGAGAACGTCGGTTCAACCCCAGGGAAACATCCGAAGTGCGGTCAGATGCGGACTACGTTTCTCCGATCCGAGGGCACGGGAGCGGGCTGCCCGAGCCTCATGTGGCGCGTGGCGTGTGGCGCCTGCTCGTGTACATCCGACTCGTTTCAGATCAGGGGATACCGAGGCTCCACATGCTCTTCGACTGACTGCGGGGAAGCGAGGCACACCACAGCAGAGGTAAACATGCGAGTATCCCCAGAATTCGAACTCTTAGATTCAACATGGCCCCTATGATGTGTCTGAACTGACTGACTACCCTGCCGCTGAGCCGTCCAAGTCACCATGTCTTTGACAACCGAGACTGTCTCGCCTAAAGCCGTGGCTCTGCCTCCGCTACCAGCCGAGGATCCACTAACCGCTGCGCAATGGAAGACGCTGCTTGCCATTGCAGATGCCGTTATACCAGCCATCAAGCCAATTTCTGTTGCCAACACTAGCACCGAGCTTCCCGCCACGGACAACGAATACTCGACTGCACTCAGTACTCTGCAGAGCTTGACCCCGGAGGCAGATGGCGAAGCAGTCGCCAAGGCCTATCTGCAGGACCATGCCACCTCGAATCCGGCTTTCAGGGAAGGATTGCATAGGGTGCTCGCCCTCTGCTTGCCCCACTCCAGCAGGAAGGAGCTAATAATGGTGCTGAACATCCTCAACACCCGCCCCGGATCACTGCTTCTCACAGGCTATGTCACCCCTATACACGAACAACCAGTCCATATCCGCGAGTCTATTCTCCAGGGATGGACAACAGCAAGGCTACCTCTGCTCCGGCAGCTACAGCGTTCCCTGACGATGATCGTCAAACAGACCTGGATCAAGTCGACAGAAACACTGCCCCGTGTGCTTGGTGTCCCTCGTGTCCCCGTTGGAATGATACCGGGCAAAGGCTATGACTACGAGTTCCTACAAATTCCGCCAGGCAACAAACCGGAGGTCATCAATACAGACGTAGTGATTGTCGGAAGCGGTTGCGGAGGTGGCGTTTCTGCGAAGAACCTGGCTGAGGCTGGGTATAAGGTGATTGTAACCGAAAAAGCGTACCACTGGACTCCGGACCATTTCCCTATGACTGAGACGAATGGCTGGAGCCATCTTTTCATGAACGGCGCGGTCATGTCCTGTGAGTCATTCAAGACTTTGGTTGGCCCTAGCTGATGATGTGTAGCCGACGACACCTCGATCAGCGTTGTTGCAGGTCAGGCGTGGGGAGGAGGCGGTACGGTGAACTGGTCCGCATCGCTTCAGACGCAGGGCTTCGTCCGCCGCGAGTGGGCAGAAAGGGGTATACCATTCTTCACCTCTGCTGAGTTCCAGCATTCCCTCGATCGTGTCTGCGAGCGTATGGGCGTCTCGACGGACTACGTTGAGCAGAATCGCACCAACGCGATTCTGCTAGAAGGTGCGCGGAAATTGGGCTATGCCCACAAGGCAGTTCCGCAGAACACAGGAGGCAAGCAACATGCTTGTGGGCATTGCACGTTCGGCTGTGGATCATGCGAGAAACAAGGTCCTGCTGTTTCGTACCTCCCGGATGCAGCACGCGCGGGTGCGCAGTTCATCGAAGGCTTCCATGCCGAGAGGATCATCTTCTCTACTAAAGGTGGCAAGAGGATTGCTACGGGCGTCAGAGGCACGTGGGTCTCCAGAGATATCAATGGTAGTGTCGCAGGCGAGCCAATCAACAGACGAAAGGTGATCATCAAGGCCAAAAGAGTCGTTGTATCAGCTGGCACAATGCAGTCTCCGCTTTTGCTGCTCCGTTCGGGCCTCAAAAACTTCCACATTGGACGCAATCTGCACCTCCACCCGGTTTCCGTCGTCGGTGCTATTCACAAGGAAGAGATCAAGCCTTGGGAAGGTGCCATCTTGACGTCCGTCGTCAGCGAGTTCGACAACCTGGACGGCAAAGGCCACGGTGTCAAGCTCGAAGCCACCAATATGATACCATCGTCCTGGCTGATCTGGTTGAAGTGGAACAGTGGGCTTGACTACAAGCTCCATGCGGCCCGAATGAAGCACATGACCGGCTACATCTCTCTCTCCCGCGACCGCGACACCGGCCAGGTCTACCCTGATCCGGTCGATGGGCGCTGCCGCTTCAAGTACACGCCCTCGAACTTCGACAAGGGGCACATCACTGAAGGGGTTATTGCTCTCGCCAAAATGCAATACATCGAAGGCGCTACTGAGATCTTCACAACGGTGCCCGGCATCCCCACCTTCATCCGCGATCCCGCCTCGTCATCCAGCGATGGAATCAACGATGAGAAGTTCCAAGCCTGGCTTGAAGACATCAGAGCAACTGGCTTCCCGGCCCCGGAGAGCATGTTCGTTTCAGCGCATCAAATGGGCACCTGTCGCATGAGCGCAAAGGCAAAGGACGGCGTCGTGGACCGCACAGGGAAAGTATGGGGTACAGAGGGTTTGTATGTCACTGACGCGAGTGTGTTCCCGTCTGCCAGCGGAGTCAATCCCATGATAACCAACATGGCGATTGCTGACTGGATTTCACGTGGAATCGCTGATGGGCTTTTCGAGCGCCCGCGCTTGTGAGTTGGAAAGGTCGACAGCCTGTGCTTGGATAGCACAGGTATGCCTTAGCGTAGGGCGTACGGCGTGGAGCAGTAAATTGTACCTGATATCATGTATCATATCAAAGTTTGCGTCAGTCCCTCCTCTCCCAAGTGATATGACTCTTAGGCTCAAAATCTGCTGCACACCATCAGGCGACTATCACGGCAAGATCCCCTCTTTCACCTTGCGGTGATTGGATAAAATAGCAATTCCCACGTGTAAGGGTCTGGTCTTGGCAAACCGACGTCATCGGCTGCGGTGCATGCAACCTTCTGAAACGCTCACTCGTCCACCTTCACTCCCCTCATCGATCAGCCGGCTGATCGCACGCAGGCAGGGACGAAACGCGCCACTATCTGACCCTGCGCGACCCTCGTACCCCTCACTATTGTGCTACTGCACGCAGCTTCTCTTATTTTTGCTGCACGACAGACTTATATAAGTGAAGCGGTCGCGCCTACCTTGATGACCGTAGGCTCGGAATCATCACGCCATTTCGCACGCCAGAGTATCCACCGCCCTGACTCACCTCAAACTCTGCAAGAGGCCTACGGTAAACGTGCAGTCTAATACTTGGTCGAGTCTACACCACCACCACTCCTCCTACATCATCGCATCCACGACCACCACCATGTCCGGCTTCGGCTTCGGAAATGCGAATGGCAATGGCGGAACCGAGTTCCTGACCATGCTGCCGCCGCCCAAGGGAGACCTCGCCGAGTACGACAATACAAAGCCGTACAACAAGCAGGCGCCGTCGATTCCCCAGATCTTCCGCGACGCCATGTCTGTGCGGGAAGAGGTATACGGCGAGCAAGGCGTTCCGCTGGAAGCCGAGTTCGACGAGGATGATGCTCGCAGCTGGCACTGGGTCGTCTACGCCTCCGTTGCCTCGACCGCGAGCTCGCCGCCAAAAGACCTCCGTACGAACGTGCCTGCGAACAGCGCCGCTGACGATGCACGTCGATCATCTGCTTCCGGCTCCCGCCTGCCAGTCGGAACCGTCCGTCTTATCCCCGCGCCGCACGCACCGAACAAATACCTTGCGAACTCAGAGGGAAACAGAGTGGACAAACACCCGGACGCGTCACCGCCGGCGGGATCAGACTCTCATGAAGGCACACATCCAATCGAGCCATACGTCAAGCTCGGACGGCTCAGCGTGCTAGCTCCGTATCGGAGGCTCGGTCTCGCAAAGTTGCTCATCAACACGGCGCTCCAATACGCAGCCGAACACCACGAAGACATCTACCAGCCACCGTCCCCTACTACCATGGAAATGGCCAACCTGCGCCGCGACTCTGTTCCCGAAGCCTTGGCCTGGAACGGCCTCGTCATGATACACGCACAGGCCAGTCTCAAGACCATGTGGAAGCGCTACGGCTTTGCGGAGGAGTTGAAGAACGAAAAAGGCGAGGTGGTCATCGCCAAGGAGCCACACTGGGTCGAAGAGGGGATCGAGCATGTGGGCATGTGGAAGCGGTTGAAGATTGATAACTCAAGGTCGTAGGCATCCGCTCCTGTGCCGCACATGTTTCCTTCCTTTTCTTATCTGTCAGTTGTCTTGTTGTGGGGCGGTTACTTATCTTTCTTTGCCTAGGCGTCGCGCCCTTGCTCGCGCTCTGTTTCACGGCCCGTCGAGATTTTACTAGCGCTCTCCTGGCTACCTATGCGAGACGACGATATTACTGGATTCGATATCTTTCAACATACACAAAGATCTTCGATAACTTATGGATTGACGGAACAGAACGACACGGAGGGAGCATCTTCATTATACCCCTGATACACCATACTCCCTCCACACGGATGCTTAACGACGACACGGCTGGTCTTCATTATTTCCTTCATCATCGGCGAGCCGAGGATCATGAGCTCGAAGAGGGTACGGCAATTTTCACCTCTGAATCTCGGCATGCGGCATGGTTTGCGGTCTCGAGTCATTAGACTAGAATTAGATAACTGCTCTAAAAGTTCATTTCAGCACTCGTATACCCAACCTCAGAGCTCGATCGTCTACCTTTCCCTTTCAGTATATAGCATCTAGCCCAATGGGCTTGCGCGAAAGATTGACTCGAGCTATGGAACGAAAGAGGTTCAGAGTTGATAGTACACTTCCCTGCTCCCAAGAATGATCGAGCTTCCGAGGGAAAGGGATGCTACAATTTCAACCCTGAAAAAGTCCCTCAATCCCACCCAATAACTTGAAAAATCACCCCCGGTACCAATCGCCCAGTCGCCGACTTGAGTGCAAACACTAGAGTAGGATGCCGCGTATCAAATCTTACCTACGGCCTCATCGGTCTGCAAAGCTTTTCCACCGAGATCACCGAGAATCTGGACAACCTGACCTGGACAGTCGGCACTCGCGTGTACATCATCGATGGCAACAGGACGAAGCGCAATATCGAAAGGACTTTTACTTGGGCACTGAACGGTGCGGTCCAACTTCCTCAGCCTAGTGCATTGACAGGTATCGAGGATTTCGTTCTTTTTCTGATCTAGCTCATGTAGCGGTTTTGACGAACCCGCGGCGCAGGAAGGGCAGTTGCAATACGAATCAGTCTGCTATGAACATACTTTCAGTCTCACATTCGCATTGCCTTGAAGTGCTCTCTAGCGAGTGGACTCCCGACTCAGTAAAATGTACATCATCACTCCAAAACTCTCAAGGAATCCAATACACTGTGAAGGCAGTGTTGAGTCCAGCACGCTACTCCTTTTCAGAGCTTTTGAACCAACGGCTAAATACGTCATAATTGTCCCACGACACCACCATCTAGCTCTGATATTGAAGATCACATCTAGAATGCTTGTATTTCTCTTACTATATAATCAACTAAGCTAGTCAATGTAGAGAGGCAGTATTCCATCCAAGCCTTACGATCTTCCACCCTCCAAGCGGCCCATCTCCACCCAACTATGTTCCTTACAATACCACCTAAAACCATCGCCATAATCGGCGGCTCCCTAACCGGCCTCCTTGCCGGCGTCGCCTTGAAATGCCTGCGCAAAGACCTTTCCATCCGCATCTTCGAGCGGAATCCCACGCCGCTGCTGCACGGCCAAGGCGCCGGCGTTGTCGCGGGACAAGATGTGCTTAAATTCTTCCAGGGGTATGATCGCACACGGACACCGTTGGCTGTTCCTAGTCACCAGCGACTGTATCTAGATGGCAAGGGCGGTGTCATGCAAAGAGAAGATAGTGTACAGCAGATGACGAGTTGGGATTTACTGTATCATCTGTGGCGGGCGAATCTCGACGGCGTGGGGAGTGAATATGCGGAGGCGCCTGAAGAGAAGCAAAAGGAGGATGGTGATGGGACGAAGACAGCGTATGAGTACGGCTGTACGGTCACAGATGTCATCGTACCCACAACGTCATCATCGACATCCCTCAACTTCTCTAAACCCGTTGAACTCAAGATCAAGCGGGAATCTGGGGGATCGCTCTTCACGACCGTAGATCTCGGCATTGCCGCCGACGGACCCAGCTCCGCCATCCGGTCGCTCTACTACCCAGGGATCCAGTGCGAGTACGCGGGCTACGTCGCATGGCGTGGCACTGTCACTGAAACACTCATCTCGGAATCTGCCGTAGATACCTTTGTAAAAAAAAATCGCCTTCTTAGACTGCAAAGGCTCGCAGATTCTCGCCTATCTCATCCCAAGGAAAAACGACACCCTGACACCGGGCCAGCGCCTCGTGAACTAGGTCTGGTACTGCAACTACCCAGCAAGCTCGCCCCAGCACACGGAACGCATGGCAGATAAGGACGGAAAGAGGCATCATATCACTCTACCACCCGGCGGTATTCAATCCCACGTCTGGAAACAGCAGAAATCGTACGCGGCTAAGACGCTACCCCCGCAGTTCGTCGACGCGCTTTTCTATTATTTAATTTCGTCCAGCGCGTCGAATCTCATCACCCACAACACTTCTACTCTCCACCACCACTATTGTCTCCTCAGACACTACTATTAAAGTCTCCAATCCCCATATAGCTGCAAAGCGCCCACATACTCACACTCTGCTGCATCCTCTTTGTCTCCCAAATCACTTCTACGACCTCGAGTCCTATCGACATCCGATCGCCAAGTCGAACAACTCAGCTCATACGGCACTGATTCGATCTGCCTTCCTCCACATCAACACGAATTCAGTCGACACATCACTTTCTCCTACATCACAAACACCCTCCATCTCATACATACCATTCCCACCATCATCGACATGTCCTACTCCAAGCCCCAGCGCCCAGCTACCCCCGACTACTACTATAACCTCTACGTCGACGACAACGCATCCCGCCGCGACATCAAGATCTCCTACAACTAAATCGTCCTGGAGCTCCACCCGGACCGCTGGGGCCCCGGCCAGACCGGCGATGCGGCCGAATTCCGTAGAGTGGGAAACTTCCAGTCCAAGATGCACTTTCATCCACAGCCATGCTTACTCCAATTTAACAGGTACAAGACGCATGGGAGATGCTCGGCGACGAGGAAACCCGAGCCAATTACGACAACGACGACTACCAGCGCCTGAGGAAGTACTGGCGGGATCTGGACGACTGGGAGGAGCAGG